>JAKOGI010000300.1:600000-721997 GCA_029747015.1 Carnegiea gigantea | reverse complement strand
TTTTTTGAGAACAAAAGAGCGGATTTCTAAAAATTAATAAGTTGGCCTGAATTGCTACAGAAAGAAGCGAGAATCTCGCTAAGCTTCTGACATGTCTCAAGATTTGTTTGACAGAAAAGAAGGCTATCATTTGCAAATAAAAGACATGGAAGTTTAGTGGACGGGGTGCAATTTTGACCCTAAGTCCGTTTTTGCCCGTAGAAGCTTCCTAATGAAGTAGCCTTGTCAACACTTCCATACAAATAAGAAAAAGATACAGTGATAACGGTTCCCCCTGCCTTAATCCCCTAGTAGGGAAAAAAAACTGGATACCTCGTCATTCACAATAATCGAATAGGATACCGTTGTCACGCATTGTTTGATCCAATTAATCCATTGGTCATGGAAACCTAGCTTGTGCAGGCTTTCGAACAGAAAATTCCACTCAACTTGGTCATAAGCCTTTTCCATATCAAGTTTGAGGGTTACCCAGGATTTCTTTCCTTTCATATTGTTGAATTTGTTGACAACCTCATGGGCTAGTAGAATGTTGTCATGAATCGAACGATTTGGCACAAAGGCACTTTGGGTAGGATCAATAAAGTTCACTAGTAACGGTCGCATGCGATTAACTAGAATTTTGGCGATGATCTTATAGATCGTGTTACACAAACTAATCGATCGAAATTGCGCTGTTGTGGTTGGGTTAGCCACTTTAGGAATCAACATTACTAGCATGTGATTAAGTTGCTTTAAGAGTTTTCCGTCTTGAAAGAATGACTTGACCGTCGAACACACATCCATCTAGATAGTCGGCCAATGATCTTGAAAGAATGCTGCTCCAAAGCTATCGGAACCAGGTGCTTTGAATTTATCCATTTGAAATACGGCCTTTTTAATCTCGAAATCTTCAACAGGTTTAATTAAGTTTTCATTCTCTACCTCCGATACACGAGTAGGGAGGTCCACCCTGATGGGAGAGGAGCCTTGTGCAGATTTGAATTGTAACTTAAAGTTCGTTAATCCAGACCCCGGAGGAGTCTTTAATTCTAAGAATTGCAGAGCGCAACTTTCTAGCTTTCATGGTTTGATGGAAATAACGGGTATTCCAATCACCATTAACTAACCAATCTTTGCGTGCTAATGCGTCCCAATACTTTTGATTAAATGAATGCATTTTCTCACGCTGCTTAATAAGCCTATAATGCCAGTTATTTAGCCCAGCGTTAGGAGGTTGAGCGATAAGTTTCTGTTCAACATGAAGCAAATTATTAGCATTACGTTGAAGTTTATGCTTAAAGTTGCCAAAGGTACTTTTACTCCACGATTTAAGTTCAAGTTTAACCTTTTTCAATTTGTGGGCGAGTCGATACATGGACATGCCAGGACCAGATAATTTCCAGTTTCTTTTCACGATAAAATGCATCTCCTGGTATTGGGCCCAAGAATGTTGATATCGGAAAGTGGTACCCTTCCTGGACGGGTGAATTGGCTCAGTATCAAGGTAGACATAAGAATGGTTCGAACAGGTGAACGGACCATTGGTCACAATAATTCGGAAATAGCTGGAGACAGTCCTCCCGAAGAATGAATCTATCAAGTTTTTCATAAATGAGCTGTCCATATATAAATTTTTTCCATGTAAAATTCCTCCCTTGAACATTAGTGTCATGTGCTTTACAAGTGGACAAGAAGTTGTTGAGCCTGTACAATTTGGAGGCACTCAATGGTACACCACCAATTTTTTCAGAGACATGTAGCATTTCGTTAAAATTGCCTAAAACACACCATGGAAGATGAAAAATGTCGTTGAGGCTCATTAGATTATGCCAAAAGTCATTTTTTTTGCGAGTTTGAGCCGATGCATAAACTGCGGTGACAACACACCATTTATTCGTTCCTTTTTCAAGGATTGAACAATGAACGGCATGATGATCCTTAGCGAGGACATTGACAACAACATTATCACCTTTCCACAAAAGCCATATACCCCCAGTATGATTACGAGGTAAAACGAAATCAAAGTGACGGTATCCTAGAGTTCGGATAATACGCTGAGTATTTTGTTCGTTGACCATGGTCTCAGTTAAGATCAATATATCAGGGTCAATAGTTCGATTAATGAAACCAATCTCGGGTTGAAGCTGAGCCTTTTTGGCTCCTTGAACATTCCATACAATAATTTTCATTAAGCGAGAGGGATTATGAGACTTAAGTTCAATGAGGGGTTCTGCGCTTGGCGACTTACAAAGGGACTCATGGTCCTAGCACTTGCGTGGACATGACAACAAGCAAGTAGAGCAGAAGAAGCCCGAGTAATGCTCACGACAAAACTTTCAGCCCCACTAGGCAACCGTGAAGGATACAACTATGCGTAGTGCCGAGCGCTTAAGAGCATACATAATAGAGTTCGGTTGATCCAATGGATCGGTCGAAAATATGGTCTTGGGAAAAAGCATAATTGCTTTGTTCCTCTCACCAATGCATGCAAAGCAAATAGATTTTTCAAGGACACCCACAACAAAGTAAACAATATAGATACAACATAGAGTCTACTTCGAACAGGACGCCAATCCACAATACAACCATATATTTGCAACAAATAAAAAAGGATCATCACTGTGACAATGCCATCTCTCACAAGGCCTCCTTGGTGTGCTCTTAGTATAGTCATGAGCCCTCCTGGGTTGGGTATAATCCTTTTGCAGCGAAATAAGAAGATCTTCATTCGAATAAAATTCCTGAAAATAGAGTGACAAATGGAATTCCCATTTTCCGAACTTTTGAGCATCATGCATGCACTTACAACCTTCCCCCTACAGAAACACGTCAGTGGCCAATGCAGACCCGAAGAAAAGGAACGACCAACTCTCGTATTAACAAACACAAGTATAACAATGTTAACGCAGCTAAAATAAGTCCTTATAAAAACATGTACATAACCCAAAACCCTTGGAATAACATATGCATAATATAGTGTCAAAATTTCAGGTAATAACATAGTGATGTTATTATCATCCTTGATTTGTTTATGAAGCGGGGAGAGTATGCAAAACTCCAGTCGCCTAGGGCACAAGACCCTGGCATCATAGGGATGCAGAACAAAGGGAGGCTTATCAGAAGAGAACACGACCATCAGCCAATAACACAGTGATGTTATTAACATCCTTGACTGGTCTATGAAAGGCTCAGTGTAGCAGCAATGGATCAGGGATCTCAACAGAGAGAACATGTACTCCAAAAGCTGCCTCCTCCCTTCACGGGGTTGGCTAGCATCCATATAAAAGGCACTGGGAAAAACCCAAATCCAAACCCATACAGAGTTAAGCAAATGAACCGTAGTAAAAGGGGCACATACCAGTGCCCAAAACCAACAACAAATCATGCTCAACCCAAAACAGTAAACACTAGCCAGAGACAGGAACGCAAATCCTAAATAAAGAAACAAAAATCTACAAGCTATAATTGAACAACTATAAAGATTTTCATTGTCACTAAGAGAGGAATCCCAGTCAAACCAACTAGGCACAGCAACACCCCAGTACATCCTCACAACAAGGAGGATCAGCTTCCCAATAAACCATGAGTAGATGGATGAAAAAGAGATATCACCACAAACTACTAAAAGTATGAGTAGACAAAAGGAAGTTAACCTATTAAAGAACCAAACAGGTAATACGAAAACAAGAAGAGCCAGCCCCATCCTTTGCTGTTGAATCCACCATTTGAACCTACAACAAGCCACCGATACCAGAGATGCAGCTTCCAATAATTGGGTATCAAGGACCATAAGCCAGGAAGCACCCAAATTACTCACATAACATAGATACGAATGAACAAGTAATTCAACTATTAAGACCATAAAGCCAGAAATAAACAAAAAAACAAGACTCACACAAAGATCTAAAGACTTTCGGGGCGAGGAATAATGAAATTGAACAAAAACCAGAGCAAACAGGACAATGAAAGAGCACAAATTTCGATCTAACATGATTTTTACGAATAAAGGTTGCAATCTTCCAAACAAGGCCGCAAGCAAGGGCCATGGTTCAAAGCTTGGAGAGCACGGGAAGCACTTACCTGGTTCCCATTGATAGAGAAGGAAGCTGGGATGTTCACCTGAGTTCGGAAAAGCGCCACGGCTGCTGGCCGAGTTTGAGCTTGAGCAACAACCATCATCGTGTCTGTCTCGAATTGAAGTGTTACGGTGCATCTCAAATCCCTAGATGACACAGAGGCGGGCAAGATGATTTCGAAGTCCTCGGTTTTGCATTCAGCGGAATCAAAATTAAGCATCTTTCGGGGAGCAGAAAATGAGCCATAGTGCAATTGGCTTGGGTGTGTGAGAAATTGCCAAGAACATGATTTCGAAGCAGGCAAAAGGCAAGAACCACCAGGATCTGGAGGTTTCTTCATCTGAAACTAAAACTAAATCAGATGCAAGGAACAGAGGGATAAATCAAGATTAGTGATAGAACAAGCAGGGAACGGGTAGGAGATGGCTAGGGTTTCATGACCATTGAAGGAGGCAAGAGAATCTCTCTCTAACTTTCTCTCTCTAGAGCAGTCGTTGACCTGGAACATGAGATTCTTATCTGGAAATTAGAATAGTTAGAACTGTTTGTTTTTTTATTTAAGTATTGATTTTAAGTAATTAGTAAATAAAAATTAAAAAGACATCAAAAGACAGAACTGTTCTGCGTCCAAACACTGACACCATCCACTTAACTAATAAAATAAAAAAATTAAAAAAGGAAAACCTAGTAAATGTCGCACACTCGCATTGAGTTCGGCAATCCCACGCGAAGATGCTCAGATCCATCCATGTAACTCTCAGCCTCGCCGGAAAATTTGCCGGAAACATAGGCCCTGCGGGATGACTTTTTCTGGGGTTCATCATCTTTCATCTCTCAATTCCTCTGCTATCGAATCCCAACGTTTCACATCTCAAGGTTTGATTCAACCTATCTGACGATTTCGTATACATTCAAAGTTGTGAATTTTCCACTTGAATTTCTAATTTGCAATTGGATTCAATTCATCTCATGGTTTTGCGCATTTCTTTTTCAATTCAGATTCAAAGGTGTGAACTTTTCTGTTTGGGAGAGCGATCTGTCGGATTTGATTTGTGGTACTGGATTAGATGTTGATGTTTTCAGAGATCCGAAGAAGATGTCCTTCAATCGTTTGTCTGATTAATTGCCTTTATTGTTTTCTTGACCAGATTGTGGAATTGGCAGATTCACGCTTCGAATCAATTGCCAGTCGTGATTGTAATTGTGGCCTTTGATCAGCAACGATTTCTGCTCTGGGTAGGGTAAGCATTTCAAACCTGTCATCGCGTTCTTCTTGAGCTTTTACTTCCTTCATGTTGAATTGTTGATTAAGTTTTTCTCAGTTTCAGACAATATTATGCTTGATGTGTTTAGTAAGCTGGATGTGTTTATATTTTCTGTTGGTGGGTAGCAGTTTGTTGTTCTGTGCTTTGTATGTCCAAATTTATACTCAAGATTGCATTTTGTTTGCTATTAGGGTGGTTTTGTGGTTGTAGAAATGTGGAATTACAAAGGGAGAAGAGGGCCATGTTTGCCCATCTTTTCTCCCTCCCCTCGTAGTAGGGGACGAAGAAGATCTTTTCTCCTTTCACCTGTTTCAAATTGAACTGGTGGTGTGAAATAAATCCGCATTTGGATTTGTCGTGTCCAGTCATGTTCCTCCTCCTAGTTTTTGCTACTCAACCTTCTGATTTGTCCCCCAATTTGTGTGGAGTTGTTCAAAGCTTAATTAGTTTAGTCCTATGTTCTTCATTCCCTTTCTGTTTTCTTTTCTCTTTTTCAAGCAACATGGTGCTGATGATACTTATGAGATGGTGGCCCAGATTTATGCTCCTCATATGAATTGGATTATCAGTATTATTTTTTTAATTATTTATGCTTATTAGTTAGGCGTAGGGATACTGTAATTTAAATTGCTTGGTTTTGTGAATAACATGTAGGTAATTACGTCAATATTGGAGTTATGAATTAGATTATCACGTTTATCTATTATAGATGCACGCTATGTAGTTATGGAAAAGCTTATGTTAATGATTATGTTCTTCCCTGGTGCTGTTTTCTTTTCCTATTTTCCTTTTTCCTTTGCGTGCGGGTAGTCGTTAGCATGAACTCCAAGTGGTTTGATTGATTCCCTAAACAGAGCGAACCTAAAAGGCCCAAATAGGCGGGAACATGGTGAGTGACAACCATATCTTGAAGCATTAGGGTCTTCAATGTGGGAGTCTAGCAGCAGCCTTAATGATTTAGGTTGTCTCAGGCACCATTTGTAGCCTCGTGTGAGATGGGCGTCTTATAAGTGAGCATCTTAAAGTTTATCCCTTGCTTTCGGGTTGGATGAATTTACATTCCTTAGTGAATATGGAGAATATTAATGGATAACAAGAAGATCAACTAGCATATCGTGCATAAAGTAAACTAGGGCAGCGTTTGTTCGTGGCTGCCCCCCCCCCAACCCGCCATTGGGGGGGGGGGGGGGGGTTGTGTAGAAATATGGAACTTTTGAAAGACGACTAACTACATGGTGTCATTGATTACTTGGGATTGGTGAAAATGACAAGGCCTACAGAGAATAAATTGTTCCCTTGGGGAAGGGGCAAATACTTTTGGCCTCACAAACACTTTTTTTAAGCTGATATCAGTTGATACTCCTGGCCTTCTGCTTTGTCAATGCTATAAGTGGATCATGACTACTGCATGGCTATTTCAAATCCTTCCCTAGATTGACCACCACCTTCGTCAATGCTATATAGTTCACAGTAGGCTCTCTTTCCTGATTGGACATTGTATAAAGGACGGAACCAGTGCAGTTTTGACTTTTGCGCCAGTGTCTCCATTGAAGGCATGAGTATACTCTCCCTTCAAGGCTTGTATTGAGTTATTTCTTGTTGATTATGAAATCCCTTTTCTTAACCCCCCCCCCCCAAAAAAAAGTCTTCCGTCTTTAACTTCTCTCAACCTGCAAAGGCCTCAGCTCCAAACATTGCCAGCTACAAGAAAATTTGACAGTTTTTTGAGATGACATGCTAGATACTTGTAGTTTCAAGTACATAATTTGGCTTTTCTAGGTTGAGATAGGATGCCATGTGAGGAAAAGTTAATTTGAGGACCTAAAATATCCTCTTGTGAAGCCTAAACCCCTTTGTGTGTTGTTGATTCTTGCTTTCAGTATCTTTTCCACTTTGGATCATAGATTGCTCTAGCCATCAAACTGTGTGTAATGCCATAATTTCAACTCCTATTCTTGGTAGTTTCATAACTATCAAAGATCACTCAAAAAGCATTTTTAGGGGAAATTCCATGTGGCTGCTGGAAAACCCAAATAATAGCTTGGGAATCATTTGAGGCTCCTCTTGTGGACTTATCTTCTTAAGAACCCAAATAATAGCTATCAAAGATGCCTAATGAATCGGAGTCCCCGTTTGCATTTCAAACATCCATTTAGCATAACCATGCCTCCCTCAACTCAAGCTTCAGTGTTGATAAAGCCGTGAAAGTTAAAACACTCAACATGTGTTCTTACCATGAACAGCATGGAATCCATAGCAAATGGTAAAAGCATTACAATAACCATATTCTATTATTTAATCTCAAGCATCTTGGTACCTGCAAAGACCCTGTCCCCGCATACTTTAACCATTGAAGTAAATTTGATAGCGTTTTTGGAACAATATTCAGAATCTTTTTCACAGGTGGCTTCATAGACAAAGAAAAGGTTCTCACAAAGAAGGTAATGCTTTTTATGATCTTCCATGGTAAGGACTCCTCATAAAATTAGGTTGAGAAAGCTCATGATAAGTTGCTCAGGCAATCAATTGCCCATAAGGTAGTCTTTTTCTGTACTATCTGTAGTAGACATTCATTGTGAGGTTGCTGAAGGCTGAACCTGGTTTAGAAGTCTTAAAGATAATCATCATAGAAGTCATTATCAACACAGGTGGTGGCAGGAAACACTGGCTTTTATAAAACACTTGAGAACCAAGGGCTTTCGTATACCGCTAAAGGCTTATAGAGAAAGATAAGGTCTCTGAAAGGGACGACAGCACAGCATCTATCCTATCCTGCCAAAGTGGGATAGAAGCACCCCCACACACATTCTAAATTATCATGTGGAGAGTAACATCATGCTTAAGACTAGACTGTTCCAATGTATTTCCAAAGGCTTGGTTTGCTAGTACCCTTGTGCATGTTGGCATATACTAGTCATCATCAATCCCATACTTGAAGCTTTTCAGTCTCTTTGAGAGCCTACCTTTCTTAAGTTGACTACAAGATGGAACAGGTAGCAAATGCTGCAAGCATTACAATAAGCAAATGTTGTTCATTTCAGTCAACTTGGTACCCGCAAAGAATTGATCCCCTCATAGTATGAACACTATAAGTGAATTTGATAGCTTTTTTGAAACAACATTTAGAATCTTTTCTTCAGGTGGCCTCATAGACAAACAAAAGGTTCTCACCAAGGTGCCAATGCTTCTTATGGTCTTCCATGGTCATGACTCATAAAACTAGGTTGAGAAAGCTCAAGGTATGCTGATCTGGGAATAAATTGCCTACAAAAGTCCCTATTCAATTCTATCCCTACTGGACTTTCATAGTACCTGAAGACTGGAACGTCGTCTAGAATTTATCGTCATTGAAGTCATTATCAACAAAACTAGGAACCTGGTGGTACGAATCCCTGGATTTTAGAACCAAAGCCTTTTTGTCTGCTACCAAAGGCTTAGAGCAAAAGAAAAAGGTCTTTGAAAGGGATGCCATCACGGCCTCTATCCAGTCAGAGTGGCATGGAAGGACCATCTCCCCTTCTCCCACGCCAAGTTATCATTTTGAAACTATGATGATCATGCGTACTTCTAGGAGTGGACTGTTTCAGTATATCTCCAAGTGATGTGTCTCTAAAGGCCTGTGTTGTTGATACCCTTGAGCATGTTAGCTTCTAGTAGTGATCATCAATCCCATAGATGAAGGTATTCACCCTCCTTCAAAGTCTACTTTACATGTTGGCAACAACCTCGTTCATTTGCCAAAAGAGCTTAACTAGGATAGGAGTCCGTAGGTTTCTCATACTATTTTACTTAACAACTTTGGCAGTAGGGTTTGGGTCCATTGGAGGTTGAAACAGAGGCACTAAAATGGGAATTTCTTTTTACCTGGAGGAGGAACAAGTCGTTGCTTCCCCATTGAAGAAGCCATTCTTGCTGAACTGCTGTCTGCTGTTCTGTGACCTTGCAAGCAAGTTACATACTAGGGACTTGACTGAGAGAATTTGGAAGGGCAGTAGATAACAGAGGGAAGTGATGTTGGATAATGGTTACGTATAAAAACCTTTCTTAAAAGGATCTTTTTTATGTAACAGCTTTGTTTTACCTAACAGCTTTGTTTTATAGTAGGCATGAATTTTGGGTCTTGATCCATATGTTGGGGGTTGAAGCAGGGCACTAAAATGGGGAGGTTTTTTGACTGGGAGGAGAAACAAGTCACTTTATTCCCCTCTGACCAAACCATTCTTGCTGAACTGTTGATCTGTTGTCTGTGCAAGCAAATTGCACGGTCGGAAAAGAAGAAGACAAATGCCCAAAAGAGGTGCCTTGGGGAGATAAAATCTACGTTTACCTAAGCAAAGAACTTAGCTGAGAGGTAGAGGGCTTGGAAAGATTGGAGTGAGAAAGAGCAATGATGCTGGACATTGATTACACACATATAATCCTGTCTAGTAAAGATCTCTTTTTATGCAAACTCTCTTAATATGGCATGTAATTGTTTTTTAGATTATGTAAGTTCTCTTAATATGTATTAATGTTAGGTTATATTGTGCGTGGTGGGTTCATGTCTCTTAATAATTTTGGTGTGGGCATGTACCGTATGTTCGTGCTGTAATCAAACATCACTACTTTGTGAGTTTTTTGAATCACTCTCCCAGTCTCACACAATATTGACTGCAAGGACTGTAGGGACAAACCATTCTGCTAAAGTCAAGAGCATGCACAGATGAAGCAACTACACAACGGTTGTAACACTCAACATATATGGTCATAGCAAAAGACATAGTAGTTGAATCCATACTAGATGGAAACCTGGAGCTGCAACCAGGTCGCATTTTTTTTTGGGGGGGTAGGGAATAGAAGTTTGAGTAGTTTTTGAAATCCATACATCCAATTTGGGTTTAATCTCAGTTGCGCCCATGAACATTCCTCCCATGAATCTTGTACAGTAGATCGGTTTGGAATTCCTTACGGCAGGTGGGGCAAAGGGGTTTCACGGTGGCCTCTTTGACCTTCTTTCCTTTGGCCCTGACTATTGGATACCTGAATATTGATAATCAGAAAACAAAGTACCAATGAGCAATTTGCCCAATTAGGGTTTGTTAAACAATGCCACTTGTATCAATGTTAGAAAATTGGGATTAATGAATCTGATGACATGGATTCCACTAATACTAATTGACATGGGTTAAACAACAATTGGAGAGAAATTGCAATGGCACTCACTGCTCGGTGCGCTTCTTGGTGGGTTCCTTTTCGCCAAATTGTTCCAGCTTTTTCTTCTCCTTGGTTTTCATTTTGGGGAAGTGAATCCGACCCATTACAGAACGATGCTCAGCAATTGCTCGATTCAGGTCCTGATTGTTGAATGTTGAGAGAGAAAGCGCTGACTCAATCCTTCAATGGCTGCCACAAATATTCTCTCAATGTCTCAAACATTTTATTATTCATTTTATTATTCTCCTGCACAATTAGTTCTATTTATTCATTTTATTATTCTCAAACAGTCAAAGAAATATTGACCCTTAATTAAGTGCTGTAGTTTGGTTTTTTTATTTATTCAAATTTCTACCTCACTCTCAACCCAACTCGATTTCAAAATGTTAATGGGATTTTGCATAACATTACGCATTAGATAGCAGATATTATTCATTTTTGTACTTTTATATATTCGAGAGGGATAAAAATACATTAATAAAAAGTCATAGTCCATCTACAATCGATATCTCCTCAGAAAATAAATTTAAAACATCAGAATAACTCAAAGTTCAGAAAACTGATGGATGTCTCCTAAGATTTTTCTTTCCATTACCACCAAGAAGCAGGTCAACATATACATGCATGAATCAAGAATGTTTGAAGCGGTAAGGCACGAAACATAGCTTCTCCAACGTAGACGACTCAGCTAGGAAAAAGCTGTGGCAGCAATGTGGTCGAGAAATTTCAGTCATACCAAGCTGGCTGTATCCAACAACAAAGCAGTAGTTCCCTGGTTCCATAGAAGTCGCTCAGTGTACCCTCATTTCTACATAGTGCCATTTTCTACTCTCCATACAATAGAAAACCATGCTACCATAAAATCTCGAAACATAGACCCCGTTTCCCATCTCCAGCCTTGTTGCCTTGGTTGAAAAACACGAGTAAGGGCCAACGAATAATGTCTGATCTCCTGAGCTTTCCACTTTGTCCCAACCCTGTATTTCAGGTATCCATTGGAAAACTTTAAGCCATTTGCCCATGTTACCGATAACTACTACCACTAGTTGTCCATCACATTCAGCTATGTAGCTTGAATAAAAGGATGAAGATGTTGCCGGAACCGGTTTGTTGAACGCTCTCCAACGCCCTTCTTCTGCCTTTAGTTCAAATACGCCAAGGTGGCCTTTTGTATCCACGAAATAAATGCCCCATTATGATAAACAGGGCTATAGCTGGGCTCAAATGAGAAATCCCGCTCATTTTGGTTGAATCTGCATACATTCCATGTGGAATCCCCGAACCTGAAGTAGCAAATGTATACGCTGTGATCAGTGCTGCCTATCCCAACAGTTACACAATCCCAAAAAGTCGGGGTAGTTGAGAAGCCTCTACCTAAAAGGAAACCCATGTTCTCATAAGGCAGATAGCTCCCACTCACTCTGGTAAAGGGGTTCAAGAACTGCAAAGTGTCCTTACCATCATAGGTAAGAATCCAACCTTTTCTGGAGAATATGATAACAGCACCTGCAAAAGACCTGGGTATCTCATGGGATACTGTGTCTCAAGCCGGCTCAATAGCAGGGGTTCAACATTATCATCATCTCCTCTATAGTTGTTGAGGTGTTTGAGCAAGGGTGGAGAAGATGAATTATGACTTTGTAGTTTCAGTGATGGGTTTCTTCTCCATTGGATCGGAGGAGCTACTGCTCGGAATTTATTACAAGAGGAACAAAAGCTCAAGTAATCATATAAACCCAGACGCCCTGCAATTAGTGTGATCACATGCTGAGGAAGCTTACAATGTAGGGGTGTGCAAAACCGGTTAACCGGAGTTTCGGTTAACCGAAAATCAGTTAACCGGAGTTTTGGTCAACCGAAAATCGGTTAACCGATTTTTCGGTTAACCGAAATTTTCGGTTCGTCCAAAACCCAAACCGTTAACCGATTTTTCAATTCGGTTAACCGGTTTTTCGGTTCTGCTGCTAGTTAACCGTTCACAAATAATAAAAAAACATATACTTTCTTACCTAAATTTTTCATTTTTATGTGTTTAATTTTTTTAATAAAAATTAAAATTTGGTTACCATTTATAAATAATAAAAAAGTACACTTTCTTGCCTAAATTTTTTATTTTTTATATATAATTTTTTCATTAAAAAATATTATTTTTGGTTCGGTTAACCGCCAGTTAACTGAATTTTCAAATTGTCTGAACCGTAATCGAACCAAAAATCGAATTTTTTTCGGTTCGGTTAACCGAATTGATTTTTTTTGAAAAAATTATTCGGTTAATCGGTTTTTCAGTTCGATTTTTTTGGTTTTTTGATTCGGTTACGGTTAACCAGCACACCTCTATTTGAAACACCAAATATTAATTTCTACATTATTGTATGTTTAGTCTTTATCATTAATAATTATAAAATTTACAATTGACCAATATAAAATTTATTTTTTTTAAATAAAAGTGTAAGTTTTGGTTTCGGTTAACCACATGGTTAACCGAATCTCAAATGGCCAAATCAAAACCGAAGCCGAAACCGTAAAATTTTTTCGATTCGGCTAACCAAACCGAATTTTTTAGAAAATTAACCGGTTTTTCGGCATGATTTTTCGAATTTCTGGTTTCGATTTTTTTTCTCACCCCTAGCTTACATAACATGAATGCTTTAGTTTGAGTTCCCTCACGATGCACATCCATCAATAACTCGTGATCTTGTTCATCATCCTCTGGGTTGTTTGACATGTTTTCCTCACCAATGTCCCTTATGGTATTACGCTCCTTAATTTTTTTCGTTAACATCAACCTACATGGACACAATGATGCAAATAATTAAGTGCAAAAGAGATAACACGACAACAATTAACCTAACCTAACTTGTACTGAACACAAACATGACGAAGTTTTCCTGGCCAATATTGATTGCAGTTTTTCGCAAATTTGATAAATAGACAAAAACCGAAGCCAGATATTTATGTCCAAAATCATCAAGCTTAACATGTTTTGATGGGTCTAAGTGCCGGTGTCAGACCAATAAAGAAATATATACCAGGATTATCAATAAAGGTTTTGTTGAAACTAATAAGGAAAGTACATGAAGAGTGACAAAAGCGGGGCACCAACCTGGGATAACAGGGGAGGACCCAGAAAGGTCTAAGCCAAGGTGTTTTCAACTTAGGGTAAGGCAGCATAGCAGTTACAGTTGCATCTTCAACCCCGTAAAAATAAAGGGTTTTATTTCTGGGAAGAAAAAAATACAGCCCTCCTGAATCTAGCTCCAAAGTAGCACAAGGACAAGAAATACAATATTTGTTGCAACTGAAAAAGACACAATCCTTCAAAGTCTTGACCTCAACCCAAGACATTCGATCCAAATCGAATCTCCACACCTGTCCCTCAAGAACCCGTCTACAATTGAGATCTAGCCAAAGGTGAATGGCATAGACTTCACCACAAGATTCAACCAATCCAGAAAGTCCCCCCTAGAAGGACTATGAGACACTGGGACGTCCAATCTTCCCAATGGCCTTAAAGTGAGACTCATATTTGAGCCATCGCGTCCGTTGATCTCAATCACTACAATATTATCGTAGAAAGAGAGATCAATAACACTACCATACAAAACCCCATTGCAAGCTATTGCTTTAATGACAGTCCTCTGCACAGCCCAAGGATCACCTCTCAGTGGGCAAAATGCAGCTAGCGCTTGACCAAATGACAAGATGAAGCAACCCTCTTTATGTTCAGGAGGGCATGCCAAGATGCTTGAACATATACTCGTGTCGAATTCCTGAGGAAGCGAAGGAAGGAAAATTGTTTGAAGGGAGACAGGATTCTACACGGACAAACTATTGTAGTGGGTTTCATCCCTTAAGAGCAGCCAACCATAGCAACACAAGAGTAACAATTTTCTATATAATTCAGGGATGCACTTAAGGTAGAATTTGTTGTTTGTGTTGTGGTGCAAAAGGTCAGGGTTTTCATAGACTTAGAGTTGCCCGCATGGGAGAAAACAAGCCACGGACCTGAATTTAGAGGAGGAGGCATCGTCTATTGCTTCTAAAGCTAATATTATCTGCACTGACCTCCCCCATGCCCATCAATTAAGAATTAGAGATGTAGAACTTAACAGATATGATTTGATTTCAGAGAATACCTGTGGGAGTTATATACTGTCTATTACAATTAAAACTCTAGTCCAATTCGGGCAAACTTGCTTTCTAATCAGACTCACTTTCCTAATTCATGTCTACTTACTAAATTTCAGCATATAGGCAACTGGGTAAAATTTAATTTAAGCCAATGGAACAAAAAAAAAACCGAATAAATTTTGATAAAATTAGGGCAACTTACATTCCTAATCGTGCCTAATTATTTGTAATTATTAATTATATACCTCAGGAGGCACAGAAGAGATCATGAGTTGGTATTACAATTCATCATAAGACTTTAACATGCGAATTCATTAAGGATAAAAAGTGTTAAATTATTTTAAGCAATATATATTTGATAAATATATATCATCTATTTAAATCATTCAATAAGTTAAGACTCGAAAATTTATTTCTATTACACTCTGTAACTAACCTTAAGCCAACATATGATGAATTATATTCACAACTATTGTCCCGTGCTATCAAATAATTATGGGCGTGGAAAAACTTAAAACTAGTATCTATCTACAGCAATCAATTATTGTTTCTCTACAAACAGTAATGTGCGTAGGGGTAAGGTTGTTATTTCTCTACGTCTGAATCTCCCAAAACTCTGCGAAAGCGGGACCCACAGGGAAAGTTGTTGTTCTTTTTGCAAAGAGTCACAATTCTAGTCAACTTTTGGTTACTTGTTCCCGATCATACAATCTTTCCTGATTCATGTCTATTTATTCTCTTCACTTCTAGCTACCAAAATTGGGTTTTCTTGCTTTCTTTATTCCTTTTTTTTATTTTATGAGGTGGGATCTATCGATTGTGAGAAACATACATGAACTAGGAAATAGAATCTGCCTTGGGAAATAAGTTTACTAGATGCCTTATATTTCTTCCCCTCTTTATATCCCCCCCCCCCCAAAAAAAAAAAAAAAGCAAAAGTCACGAAAAAAGAAAGCTAGCTTGGCAGGATTTGATTGCATGTATACTATATAAACCAAACCAATACCCAAAACAATCCCGTAACTATTCTCCTAACTCAGAAGCCATATAGGCTATTGTGAGATTAAAGATCAGAATCCATGGGGATGACTAGAAGCAATAGACAGTGTCCTCCACCTGCGTGCCCAATCAGTTCAACCCCATTCCCATGGCTTGTTTTCCCTCATAACTTTAAGTCTAAAACCAAACCCAGAGCTGCTGAAAAACAGACATTTTGCACCACAACACCATCACCATCACCTCCCAACAACAACAAATCCTACTTCAAGAGCATCCCTGAGTTACGAGGGAAATTCGCTCTTGGATGTCACCGTGGTTGGCTGCTTTTGATCGATAGAGATATAAACCACATTGACAACTGGGGTTTGTCATTGTGGAATCCTGTGTCTTTCCAAGCACTTTCTCTACCTCCGCATCCTAGTGAGCTACGTCACTACATAGACGCGAGTGTCCTTACATGCCCACCTGAAGACGAGGATTCTTTAGTTGTGTTATTCTCTCGAAATCAAGCTGCTTTTTGTAGGCCGGGAGATGATGCTTGGGTTGTGCAAACGTGTGAAGTTGAAGGTTATGATGAAGAGCTCTGTTTTTGTGAGGTAATTGTTTGCAATGGGGTTTTGTATGGCCGGATTCAAGGCCCAGTGTATGACATTATAGTGATAGAGATCAATTCAGATGGATCAAGTGCAAGGCTCAGTTTTCGGCCCCTTCAACGCTTGGAGTTGTCAGATACTTATTACGCGTCTTCCCCAAAGGTTATGATGGGCATGGCGGAAGGTTGTGGGGAGGTCTATTTGTTTGAGCTCCATCTAGACTTTTGCACTGCAAGACGGGTTATTGGGGCAGTAACGTGGAGATTGGATTTGGCCCGAATGGCTTGGGTCAAGGTCAAGAGCTTCAATGGTCATGTATTTTTCAGATGCAATGGTTACTCAGTTTCATGTCATGGGGAGTCATATTCAGAAGGGTTGTATTTTGTTCTTTCAGGGGATAACACCCTGTATTTTTACAGGGTTGAAGATGCAAGTGTGACTGCTATGTTGCCTTGCGCTAACTTGAAAACATCTTGGCTCAGTCCCTTCTGGGTACTCCCTTGTTATCCCAGGTCCGCGCTCCTTGCTTTAAATCTACTCGTGTTGTGCTTATGAGTCTCTCATTGACCTGATCAAACAAGTCGTTTGGGTTGTCTAGTTTCTGTGATTTCCTATCTCGAGTGACTTGTGAAGAAAGTTGGACTAATACTACTAGTCTGGAAAAGTTTTGTATGTTGTGCAACAATCTATGTTGTCATATTTTGGGTTTGGGTTGAGTCTAGTTTAGATATATTAGATCTAGTAATTCGCCGTGAATAATTCAGTTTTGTCAGGTCTACTTTTACTGCAGTAAGTTGTATATTTGCATATTTCTCTTTATGCCATTGGATTCAAGCATTTGTTGGGTTAATGTAGGTTGTTGGCACCAAAAGAAATTGAAGAGCGTATTGAAGATCATAGGATTGAGGAAAGTGGCAAGAACAAGAAGCTTGACAACCTAAAAATTCACCAATCAAATGAATCAGCGGATGTGATTCATGCCAAAAATGAAACAACGGTTACAATCTTTTCCAAGCTTCCTGAGCACTTGATCACTCTCATTGCAGAGCATCTACCTTTATTCGATTACTTGGACTTCCGTTCTACTTGTAAATACTTCTGCGCAGCAGCTCCTCTAATCCAATACCGGAAACTCACCTCATTAGAAGCGCAAAATCATCCACCATCTTCACCATTGCTCATGGTACTGAACAATCATAGGGATTGTATCGAGACAAATGATGTTGGTGATCCACTCTTATGGGATGCCATCCACCCAAGTCGGCTTGATGCAAAATACCCAATGAGCATACCCAAGTCCTTTGAGGGTGCTACAATCACCTTCTCCAGCAAAGGTTGGTTGCTCGCTCGTAAAAAATGTGACTCTTTGCTATTCTTGAATCCTTTTACAAGAGTGAGTGGTGAGTATCCACGCCATGAATCCCTTGCTTGGTTTCCGGGTATGAGCTTCTCCACTGCCCCAACATCTCCCGATTGTGTGACAATTGCAATGTCTGAATTCACCGATGATAGGATCGTCATTAAATACTTCCAACATGGGGATGAGACATGGAATCACTGTGAGTTTCCTCCGCATGGGAAAGGATTCAAGGATCCACCCGGTTCCATTTGCCCTGTTTATCACGATGGTGCATTTTATTTTTTGGATAAAGCAGGGTACCTTGGAGTGTTTGAACTCAAGGAAGAACAAGGCAGTTGGAGAGTGTTTGACAAACATATTCCAATGCGATGTCCTTCTATGTTTTCAAACAATATAGTTGAATGTGATGGACGAATAGTGGCCGTGGTGCTTGGTCATATGGGCAAATGGGTCGATGTTTTTAGGTGGGATCGTGAAACAGAAGGTTGGAACAAAGTGGAGAGTTTGGGAAATTGGACTATCTTCATCAACCCTTCTTCTTCGTGCTTTTCGACCAAGGCAAGAAGACCAGAGATGGGGAATAAGATTTATTTTCCTAGATTTTACGGTGGACGTGTAGTTTTCTACTCGATGGAGATGAAGAAATGGCACTTTGATGGAAGTAAGGAGGCATTGAGTGATTTTTATGGAACAAAGGAACTCTTGAATTGCTGTTGGATTGAACCATCTTGGTCAGAGTAATCTTCTTTTGGACATGTTCTTTGATTGTCAATGTAGTTGGATTTGTGACCCTTCAAATAAACAGTAAGATTTTCCGGGTTCCCAAACTAGCTAGTTAAACATCAAGAGCTAGCTACCAAAATTGGGGTTTTTGCTCTCTTTTTCCTTTCTTTTTTTGTGGGTTGTGTACGTTAATAAGCAATCAAGTCACTTCGTTGATTATGAATGTTTCTTCTCTTTTCTTTGTGCTGTGATTGATTGCGAAAATTGAACCTAGTAAGAGGATTTGTGTTGGGAAATAAGTCTACTGGAAGTATTTGTATTTTATCAAAAAAAAAAGGGGAAGCAAGAAAATAAATTGACTAGGATTTGATTGTGTGTATACCGTGGACTATAACATAATCAGAAATTTCTATAATCAAAGATCAGAATTCATGGGGAGGACTAGAAGCAATAGACAGTGCCCTCCACCTTCATACCAAAATCCAACCCCATGGCTTGTTTCTCCTCATGAGTTCAAGTCTAAATCCAGACCCAAAACTGTTGAAAAACAGAATTTTTGCACCACAACACCATCACCCCCCAACAGCAAATTCTATCTTAAGAGTTAAGGGCATCCCTGAGTTGCAGGGGAAATCCGCCCTAGGTTGTTACCATGGTTGTGTGCTGTTGATTGACAGATACAAAGCCCACAATGACAACTACGGTTTGTCGTTGTGGAATCCTGCATCTTTTCGAGCACTTTCTCTACCTCTACTCCCTAATGAGCTAGACGAGGACATATGCGCAAGTGTCTTGACATGCCCACCTGAAGAGGAGGGTTCTTTTATTCTGTTGTTTTCTCGGGAACGAGCTGCTGTTTGTGGGCCAGGAGATCCTGCTTCGGTTGTGCGGACACCTAGAATGGAAGGTTGGGATGAACATCTCCATTTTGCTGAGGTAACTGTTTGCAATGGGGTGTTGTATGGTTGGTCTTATGGTTTCGCTATGAGCAATAGCACTGTAATGACTGAGATCAATTCAGACGGATCAAACACTGGGCTCTATTTTAGGTCCCCTGGATGAGTAGTGATCGAAAGTCATTACAGATTTTCTCCAAGGATTGTTACTAAGTGTTGCGGGGAGGTCTATTTGATTGAGCTCTCTCCGCAGATTGGTTATGGGGAAACGGTTCGTTGGGGGAGAGGCATGAATGAGTCGCACCACAATCCATGTTTTTCCATTTGAGCCGTATGGTTGAACGTGATGGACAAATAGTAGCAGTGGTGGTTGGCCATATGAGCAAGTGGGTTGAAATTTTTAGGTGGAATCCTCGAGCGGAAGGCTGGAACAAAATGGAAAGCTTGGGAGATCAAACGATCTTCATCAACCCTTGTTCGTGTTATGCATCTCAAGCAAGAAGGCCAGAGATGGGGGATGAGATATGTTTTCCTAGATTTTACGATGGGCATGCAGTCTTCATCGAAAAAACGGCACTCCAATGGAAGTGAGGAGCTGCTGAGCGACTTCCATGGAACCAAGGAGTTCTTAAACTGTTCTTGGATTGAACCATCTTGGTCTAATGATTTTCTGTCATCATGCAGCTTTTGATTGTTCAGATGAACACTCCTATGAACAAACAATAAAGATTTGATGATGTTATAATTCTCTTTGCAGAATGATCTCCTGGACCATGCATTCTTGATACTTATAGCCTATTTGGGTGGCACTGACTTGAAAGCTTTCAGTGGCTTGACTTGCTTTCAATCTGAAATAAGTCCGCTCGATTTTTGATTACCTAGGAGGTTTTTTTTTTTTTGGGGGGGGGGGGGGGGGTTCTAGTGAGTAGGTAAGTTGCACACATCTTAGTTGCCAAATTTTGAATATCGCACTCTTGTGAAGTTGGTGCTTAGATTTTGATTATTGAGCTCTTGTGGAGTTTGGACCTCTTGATCCCAACTGATGATATAAATTAAAATGCCAAAAATGATGGATGAACATCTTAAAGTTCCAGATCCTCCACTGCTGATGGAGACTACATTAAGAACTTGAAACTGGGAAACCCCAGCACCAACAAGCATACAGAAGAACAAAATGTTTTAAGTGGGAAATCTCGTGATCCTCCCGTTTGCTAATTCCAAATTTCTAATCTCATAATACAAGGCAGGTTTCTTCTGCCCCGTCCCTAAAACTAGCGAAAATATCCATAAAGTTCGAGCAAGCAAATGCAAAATTTCCAGGGTTCTGAGAAATCAGTAGTTGGGCCAGTCAAGATCACCCTGAAGAATCTGAAGGGCAGCAGAGCCTGGGGACCTGTCACCGGCCAAGACGCAAACTGCCCAGGTTTGCAGACCATATGGTCATTCTCATGCACCCTCAAGTTGGTCCAGCTCCTCCCGTCCAACGATCCCTAAAGATGATGACACAAAAATATTTGTCACAGTTGAGCTATTGCTTGTATTTAGTGATTATACATGTCGCAATGGAATATTTTTTCATGTTACCTGAAGATTCCAGTGTCTCATGAATGCCCTCGATCCATCCTGTCTCAACGTGTAATAGTTGCACATGAGCTGCATGGAATGCAGGGACGAAGTTAGGATTTCAACAGTCAATGCCCCACTTCAGTTGAGACTTGAGACTGCAAAGTTCCTCCCCCTCCTTTTTCTTTCGTTTTTATTTTTTCTTTTGGGGGGGGGGGGGTTGGAATTCACAGTAACTGATGATTCTGTTCATGAGATGGTTCCCATGAGCAGCGACTGAATGTGAACTTGGATCCAGACATGCAGATGCAGACTTGAATCAACCGAACCTTACCTAGGCCAACTCATGTTTCTATCTGGAATACAAAATGGTTTAACACATGCTCCTTCCAAAGAAATGCATGTCCTTCTTCATTATCAAACCCTGTCCTTTTCATGCCAGCATAGTATTCTCAACATTCTCCCACAACACCACTGGTTCATATCTCATCATTGATATCCAAGTAGGATTTATTATTTCAAGACAGAACACAAATTTTCTTTGGTGAGCAATGAAACAGAAGACTTGGAACTACAAATTCTCATATAAACATATATATTCAAAAAGAGTAAGGAGAGAAGAATAAACCTGATGATCTTCACCAAGGTTGACCATCCACCATGAGCAGATCTTCCCGTCCTCAAACCGAGGCCCAGAAAAGGATGTTCCCTGAATGGACCACAAAATCAAGCTCTACCTAAAGCAATTCAATGTTCCTAGAATTAACTATGCAGAAGATACTGGTTCATCCCACGGTACCTGGTAGGTCCTTGATGCCAGAACCTTTGGGTCCGTGAATCTCGACATTGGACTGCTTGCGGTGATGGTGATTCTCTGCAAAATAGATCCAGAGAGTCGGATTCTCAAGCTGATCATCATGAACATTGCTTTTTAAGTTGGGAAATCCATACTGTTTTAAAATGTACAAAGCCTCACCTTAGAAAGCACAGGGTTCACCCATGGGTGCTCCCCATATGACGTGCCCGCATAATACAGAACCCCATTGCTATCGCCATCACAGATATACTGCAATTCTTTATAACTAGACCTCCGGTGTTGGAACCGTGTGCTGCAGATATAATCTTGTGTTAGCAATGGCTCTTAAACAGCATACTTCAGTCAACCGTCCAAAGATGTAACAAATATCTGATACAAAAATGAAATGGTAGTGTACAACATGCCAAGACTGAGTAGTCTGGCTCAACACTTGAGATTCAGCATCCACAAGAGGAGCAGAAAACCAGGCCTATAACCATCTCTGGCCCAGAGTTACAACTACTAGACCAGGCCACTTAAACTGCGAATTAGACCATAATCTGAACCGGAAACTGCCAGCAGCCAGTATTGCCCCCGGTCAAGAAGCAGGAAAACCAGAGAAACCGCCCAGTTGAACCGGTCTTCTGAACCGGTTAGCCTGTTCATGTCTCTTTTTTCCCCTCAATCAAAATGTAAAAGGTTGGTAGGAGATTAGAACCCCAGATCCTCATTACACCAAATGCTCAAGCACTGATAGCAATTACGCTACCATCACTTATTGACAACTCAATCATTATATCTACTGAGTAATTTGGTCCTTTTTCCTCCATAGGGGGGTTTTATTTTTTTTTTGGGAGGGGGGTCCAGGTGGTCTTTTTTTAAAGAAAATTTTCTTTCCATTTAACATTACCACGTGGATGTGGTTCTCAAGTTCTGTTTCTTTTTGTCACACTTCATTCCATGGTCATTTCTCTAAACAAAATCACATATCCTTACTTCTGTTTAAAAAAATACACATATATACCAGAACGTTTGAGAATCTAGTAGAATGCCTTTTCTTTTGGGTATTGGAAGTTAAAAATAAATTATGTAGTATTCAATAAAATTTTGTAGATACATAAGTTTAAAGTGTAGTAGTATAAACAATAAAAAATCCTTCACTTCTGAAAATCGGGTCAACTGCTTCAATCTGAGTTAACATGTCAAAAAATCCAACCAGTTAACCATTGAACCACTCCGTGAACAAGTTCTCTCACGGGACAGTTCTAGTAACCTTGCCATAGGCCAAAATGTTTATGGCCCTGTTTGGCACACATCTGTTAGCGGTTAGCTGTTTGTATTAGCTATTAGCTGTTTGAATTAGCTGTTTATATTAACTGTTTGAATTAGCTGTCTATTGGTAAAAACTAACTGTTTCTAAGAAATATGTTAGTAAATTTTCATTTATGCCCTTATTTATGAATTAGTTTTTAGTGAGATGTCTGTAATTTTTCTAAACTTATGGACAATTATGTCATTTCCACAAAAAGCTCTTCTCAAAAGGCTAATGAGAATAGCTTTTTCAAAAAGAGCTTTTCAGAGCTAAACAGCTATTGCAAGCAACTCTTTACTAAACACCTATTAGCTATTTGACTTGATCAAAATAGCTAAAATCCTCCCAAATAGCTCATTTTTCCCAAACAGCTGTTGTTACCAAACATCCCCTACAACTACCGTCTGAATAAAGACTAAATCCTTTCTGATATAGGGTCGGGGGCCTATTGGACCATATTCTTTTGGCATTAGTCCTACATAAAGGAAACATGTTCATGCGCTCATCAAGTGGTTAGCAGTAGCAACATCAAGTCATGCATTCCTTTCATATTTACTAAAACAGAACCAATGTATTCTGTCCTATTCAACCCCCCCCCCCCAAAAAAAAAAAAAAAAAACCCAAAGGGGGGAGGGGGGAGCACAGGATCAGCACAAAAAAGGGAAAAAGCAAGGTAGAAAATGAAACAGAGCGAGTGTCCACATCTGGATACCAGTTGATGGGTCAAAAGGTATAATGGTAAAAAAGCATCATGCATTCATAATCAGAGGAAATGACATATGAACTAGAGAAGGACATTGGACATTCAAAGATACAGACTACTAGTATACTTGACAACACAACCAGAGTATACATCAAAGGCACTTGTACAGAACCCCTTATGCTTTCCATCAAAGGAGAGAACAGTTTCTTTTTAAGCATGGACAAAAACTAAATGCCATCTAGACAATTTATTATAAATAATAGAGTGAACACACAACTTACTTCGATTCTATCTCTGCCCAAGTGAACCTACATTCTGCATAATCTACAGCTTCTTTCACCTACCAATGAAAAAGAAAACAGCTAATTTACTAGCAACAGCTCAACACTAACACTTTGGGATGTTCATATTTTGTTACAAAATGTGAACTACTTGAACCCCCCCCCCCCCAAAAAAAAAATTCATAGTTCTACGGTCTGCCACCGTATGATGGTCAGGGCTTGGTTCTTAAAGCTTTTTAATCTGGAACGCATGTTCACCAGGCTGTTTTAGATATATACAAGTTAAATTTATTGATATTTTTAAGTACATGTTATAATTGTATGCAGAAGTTTTAGTTAATATATGAACTTTATCAGTTATATGCACAACAGTTTCTAAGAAATTACTATACTGTATTTCTTAACAGCAAATTAAACCATGTAAATATAACTTTGTAAATATAATCTCACATAAAATGCTAAACAGAAAATTATACCATCTCAGAGACTGAGATTAGCTTATCATGGTGTGGTCCTGTCATCCCCCCCCCCCCCCCCCCCCCCCCAAAAAAAAATTGCCATTCTATTGTAGTTTTGTTTAATAACCACCCAAATCCAGACCAATCTGGACTGAGCACGCCCCTAGACCAGCGACTTTGTACCCATTGGAATGGGTTCCAAGCAAACCCAAATGTACATAGCGTCACCATGACAAGTAGAGGTTATGTGTAAGACCTGCAAAAATATTTTGAACTTAACTCTTAAAAGAATATGAATTTCTTTTTTTGGGGGGGGGGTAGAGGTGGAGGAGAGGAGCAACCAAGATTATCGATAAAAAATGAACCCCACAAATTCACATTTACTTTTTTCTAGGGTGAGGGGCTGAGGCAGAGAGAGGAGCACCACTTACAAGTTGAGCAAAGGCAGGAATTGATGCCATAAGGCAGGAGTTCTCCAACTGCAAAGCCAAATAACTTCGGTAAATATTGAACTATATCGCTATGTGTATTTTCATGCATTTTTATTTGCTGAAATGCAACATTTATCAGACAGCAAATTATGCATGCACCTTCTTCAGCAGCTCAAGGGGCATTAAAGGAAATCTGACAAGTGGCAGCAAGCGGCCAAGAGATTCAAGCCTCTCGCCAATGACGACTGCTGCAGTTGAATGACTCAAAAATTCATTCACAGCATCCCATCCTTGCAATTCTTTTGCATGCATACTCCACAACAAAATCGCGTTGAGTATCCTCTCTTCCGATGTCACAGTCAAATCTGGATGCTGCAAAAATTCATTGCCCTATGGTAAATGGCTACTGAGGAGCCAGGGAGGTCACTAAACGCGCAGCAGCAAGTTACAGTTTCAGCATTGTCCGTGAAATATTTAGGCAAAAATTTAAACTCCATCTAGAATATGAACTGACGTACGCAATGTATCTGCATAGCTTGCGAACGGGACATAGGAAGGCATTGACAAAAAGATATTCACAATCGTCACAAGTCAACTTCACATATGTCCCATCCTTGCCATTTTTACCATAATTGTCACTTTGTGGACTTTAACTAGGAGTCTACATCACCTACAATTCCTATTTGAGTCATGTGAGAGAATATTCAGTTATATAAAGCAGTTGACCCTAATTGCCAAGCCTATCTTCAAGCTACCTGCAGATTAGAAATAGGAACCCACCTGAAGAATGCTCCTAAATGTTGCCTCATCTAACATGGTAAAGTCCATGCTTGCAGTGGTATAGTAATCAAACTTCATTGAGAATTTCCTCTTGCAAGACTCCTCGATAACTTTACATGATGCAACTGATGAAATGACTTGAAGTATTTGACATACTGAATCCTGCAACAAATTTTAAGAGTTAGCTTCACAAGCAACAACCCACTTTGCCAAAAAGTCTGGTTCCTCGTCCATTAAACTTGTGATATTAGAAAAACGCTTGTTGTATGACCTGCTTCCGTTAGGTGACGCCATCCCTGCATATAATATGTAGACAGACGTATTAATATCTAATAATTCATTGCTAGATGTTCTCATTCATTGTTTTTCAGAAGCCTCAGGCTGCATGTCACTTCTCCGCTCTTTTAGTCCAAATCATGCAAGTAAACATTATGATTATGAGGAAAACATCATAGAACAGTCATAAATTGGCATTAAGGATTTAGGAACTACCTCAGAAAGGCATTCGAGCAACATCTTGTAGCACTCTTGTTGGAGGGTTGAGATGCCAAACTGGTCCGCCAACAGCAGAAGATGAAGTAATAAGACTTCATTGTCCTTGATCTCTTCCATATTTACTTGTCCGCTGTACATATACTCGAGCATTACTCTGAATGCTTCTGGATTTACCTCCCTCAAACATATGTTTGTCGAAGCAGTCTCACTCATCCCATTCGTGAACATCTGCCAACACAAGCATGGTTAAACAATTCAACGAGATTGAGACCTGAAATAGAAATAAACAGACACCATCATCTGGCTAGTCACCATTTTATGTTGATCCACAAACAGCAACTACCGAAGGAATTGACATATACTGGAACAGTAAGTCCATTGAGCTTAACAAGGAAGCAAACAAACAGCAAAAACACTGCAACCCAGCAAGCAGCCCCATAGTCACTTGGGAATGTGCATGTTAGTGCAAACAGTGGAGTTACTGTGCAGGAGCAGTTCTGATGTTACCAAAGCTCATAAGATCACAAAAAATGAGCCATGTTAACAACTGAAGGGGCAGACGAGGAGAAAAGCAAAACAGAAAGCAACCACAATCTCATCAGATCCCCAACCAATATATAGGCTGAATATATCATATCTGAAATCGTCTTCATCTACTTGATGCATTAGTAAACTCATTAACAGTAGACAACTGAACGAGGCATGACAACAGCACATACACCCAATACAGGACAAGTGTTAGCTAGGTGTAGGAAGCCCTATGCTGCAGGATTCCAAGAGACAACTGAAACAGGTATGAACTGCCAAAGAAAGCCTAGCATTGTATCAACAAAATTAATGGCTCCCAGAACTTTTTTTTTTGGGGGGGGGGTCATCCACCTTTTCACGTGAGTCATAGATTGATGCTTGACAGCATTAGTTATATTGACCATTTCTAAATCTAATAGAGTGCCAAGCCAGATATTTTGATATGTTAACCAATCCCATGGAAAATCCACAGATTATTATTTCCGAAAAGAAAACTCAATACTATGCCTTTTTTGTTTTCACATCAGTATTCGAGGAAGGTACAAACCAAAGAACATACAAAGTAACAAAACATATAAAAGCCGAATGGTTTATAACAATCATTTTCTTCTAGTACGAGTTTCTAGCCTGAAGGGAATCAAATTATCTTTAACAACATGTCATTCAACAGTCACCACCAGACACCTCCTCCACAAACCAAAAAAAAAAAAAAAGGGAACCAATAAACATTCACTAACCTTTGAAAATGGAACGCTCCATAAACTGATTATAATCTTATGAGAGCGAGCAACAAGGCCATAAGGCTCAATGTAGATATCCACATCACTGTAGTCACCAGCTGTACTGAACTGCTTAAGCATATGCAAATTGAGAGGGAGTCCATATGGGAACACTGTGGAATGAAGAGACTGATAATTTGGATAGCATATCTTCACATTTTTGCCTGAATCGAACAATCTTTTATTCATTTTGAAACGTTCAATGCAATCCTCACATTGCTTCACCAGTGGCATGACCTTGAACTGTAAGCTCAACTCACGCAGAGGATTAAGTTGAGACTCTTGAATCTAAATCAATTGAGAGAAAACAATCAGTATAGAAGGAAAGAAACTAACAAACTAATTAAGTTAATCAGGGGAAGAAAAGCTGAAGCATCCTTGCCAGACAATACATATCAATTTCCCGTCTATCAACTATGTAAAGTGAAAAACTTTCCAAATTTTAATACCGTGTATCATTTATGATTCATCAATCAAAGTAAGCATTAATGGCAGATGCTATGTTCCCACCGTGAAGGCAGTTAAGCTTAAATTGGGGCCTATATGAGTATATTGTCATTCAAGTGGTCTAGTTGTTCAACAGAAGATATCTTTCAAGGCAGAACATGTTAAGAAAAAACGTGCTTCTACCAGGAAAACATCAGATTTGAATGTTTAAAACACAAATTTCAAAAATATCATCAAGGTGATATCTGATATGCGTGTTCCTCTATCGTCTATCCCTAACTGACCAACTTTAGAGAGGAAACTATAAATTTAGAAAGGCCCAGCATACCTGTATCTTGCCAGTATAGATATACTGAAGAAAAGCATGAAGGGTGTCGTAGCAAACTTCTGGAAGCTGGATGATATCTTCACCGAGGCTAAACTGGAAATCACCAGCAGCTGCTAAGATGACCCTGTGAGCTGGTACAGGCTTTTCCTCCATCCCCACGACGAAAAGCACATCTGAAAGCTCCCAGCTCTCTAGAAAATTATCCAAACCCCAGTTTTCATCATTGCCTGTAGACTCCTCAATGTCGTCTTCATCTTCTTCCTCTTCACTATATACTCTAGAATCTAAATGCTTCCACAAGGACATATGGCTCTGGGTCAGGGGAAATACACTCACATTCCTATACCCCACATGCTTGTCCCAGCTGCCAAGCCCAACATATTGCACATTGCAATTCGGGTTCGAATCAAGCCATTGGAAAACAACATTTTGAAATGGGTACCTGCCCTTTCCAATGCAGATTAGCCCATCATAGATGCTTATCCAATAGCTCTGGAAAGCTGCAGAAGAGCAAAGAGCCACCCCTTCTACATCAACCACAGTTTTACCATTCACCTCGACTTTCAATCTTCGATTCCGATTGCTGCCCAAAATTACAGTGTAATGAGGGCTGCTATCGGTCTTGTAATGATAGTGGCGGCTACCCACATGCTCTCGGAAGATCACGGTCACATCATTGCGGGCAAAAGCTTCAAAAGCCACACAACCCCGCCCAGCCTCCTTAAATTTGAGCTCCTTTTGCCAAGCACACTCAAAGGGAGCCACAGTCAAGAACTTTTTCTGCTTCTTCTCAATCATATCTCTTTCCTCAGAAACTACCACCAATCTTGACAAACTCTTGACTAAACAAAGAGGGAAACAACGCAATCAATCAAACATGAGAGAGAAATCAGCGGAAGAATGCTTGTGCTGAATATGGAGAAAATGGGAAAGCAAGCATAACCCAGATGAACAACTTGTAAAAGCGTACAGAATATAGGCTTTCAAAAAGGTCTAATTTATATGACAAATGAGAATAAATATCAAGAAACAAAGATAAAAAAACCAGAAAGTACTAGCAGCTTCTCTATCACTCACCCACAACCCCACAAAAAGACACAGTATAGAAACCCCACATACACCTTACAAAATCAAAAACCAATCTCTCAACTTGCCATCAATCATACGCCACATCCTTATCTAGACAAATCGAAATATACATGAACATATTGACCATAGAGCACCAGAAAAAGATAACAAAGTCCAACTAAGCCCCATGTCAGAGTACACTAGGAAGAACAGCGACAGCCCAGAATAATATTAGATAAAATCAACCTAAAGTTGCCAAATAATTGAAATGGATCAGACAAAAACGTACCAGATTCGCATGCCCTTTTCCTTACTATATCCTGAAAAACACCAAATGGTGAGATTTTTAGGTTTTAGCGGCTCAAATTGATGAACACAGAAAATGGGTCATTTCTCTTCTTTTCGTGTGATAAATACCAATACCAATTAAAGATTTGAACTTGAAGTTCCTTTGAAACAACCCCCCTCAGCCTCTGCTAAATAAAAGGGCGACTGAAGGCTAAAATTGGAAAGTGGGATTTGAGGAAGGTGGACTAGTGTCAGAATTACCAAGAAACAGAGAATCAACGAGTACAAAGATGTGGATAAAGTTGAAAGAAGATCAGATTTTTGGTGAGGAAGGAGGCATGGAGAGATCAGACGGACCACAAGTTCATCTCACAGGTGATGTGTACCCACATCAACTTTAATATTCTTGTTATTTGTTAGATTGGGAATATACCAGGGGGAATCCATCATGGTCACTTATCTGTGAAGGCCCTCTGTTTTTTAGTGCATAAAATAGTTGTCACTGGGAGCTTTGCTTATGGACGTATTCATGAGATTTTTAGGTCAAACCATCAGAATTTTTAATTAACTCATTGTTTATTTTATCTCTAGGAAAGTAGTTGGGTTATAAAAATGATTCATTAAAGACAAAGTTTTGTCATAATATGCTATCACACCATCTTATACAAATGTAATTTTCCAGTGATCATACTAACATTTATTAAGAGATTTAATCATTCTTTTATTGACATTTTTGATGAATTAAGATAATGGGCCTTACAAACTTTTCTAATTATTCAAAGTTGTGGGTGCGTATATAGCATATCCAAACCCACTTTCTTTATACTTGATCCATTTGACTTTGTTTTCGTTGATTTTTTTGGGTGGGTGGGTGGGTGGGCAGCTGTTGGTTGAACATATCCAAACCCAAGCTTTCTCTAACTTTTATTTTCTACGGACTAGAATTGAAAACGAAAAAGTTGGGGGCTGTGGGGAGGAAATTCTGAACAAAAAAACCCTCTATTAGGTGAGAATTTCATGGGATTCCAATGTTGACAAGAAAACATTGCATTTGCCCCTTTGGGTTGGGTTCACTGTGCAATCTGACTGTCTGCTTAAGAGAGATCTCATATCAACTTCTGTGACAAGTACTTTTTTAACTGTCTGCGCAGTGAATCTGAATAATCAAAGGAAGAGAAAATGCAACCTCTGAAGAGCTTCTTCTTAAGCCTTCAAGGAGGAAAAAGACATCCTTCTTCTCTACAGCAAAGAACAAAAGAACATAGAAAAAGAAACTGCAAAAGAGATCCAGAATTATGTTTCGTACAGAAGGGGCAACTTCAGTTGCTCATCTAACACCCCCCCCCCTTCCCCCTGACAGTGGAGTTTATTTGACTTTTTGTATGAACAGGTTTTCTTCTCCACTAGTTGATACTTGCCCACCCACTGAACCTCATGGTCTCTAAAAGAAAGAGAGCTGGTTTGCATCTTGCTGCATAACCGAACTTTGATGTGCTGTACTTCCGATGCACACCTGTGAGCTTTCCAGTTTCGGATTTTTGATGGAAATTAACCATTAGCCTTGAACATTCCCTGCACCAACCCCCCAAAAAATTTCAGAATTATCAAATAAATAATGCACATAACCCAGATTTTTGGAGTTTTAGCTTGCTTTCCAACCAGTTCTCATGTTTGAGCCTGGCCTGTGGGCGAAGCACCCAGCCCCAGGCACCAGAGTGTCTCAGCTTTAACCGAAAGAAAGGTGAGAGAACAATGCTTACAACAAGTGCTCCTGCAGGTAGCCGGTGTGCCATTCACAGGTCTTAGTCCAATGTCTATAGCCACACAGGGTGCACTGAGCAGTGAACACTGCAGCAGCCGCTAAAAGGGATGGTTGGAACCTCAGCATTTCATACTCAACTAGGCAAAGCTCGATCAAGAAGAATGACACCAGTTCAAGCTGGTACAAAACCCACCAACAAATTAAAGAAATGCATCATTTCAGAAAAGAATACCCACAGTAAACGATGCATTATGTCTGGTAGACATCAATTCTGCACCATTCTGATGATTCATCTGGTTAGATCATTTCTCAACTTACCTTTTTGTCTGCTTCAGCAGCTTTGAGAAACCTCCTCATAAAGACATATGGGGTTGGAAACGATAAGTTGAATCGTAAGGCATTGACCATCAATCTCTCCTTGGGTGTGAAAGCAAACAGATCATATGACGTTACTTCCTCTCGTATAGGTAGAATGTAGATGCATATCATTGACGACAAAACAGCCACAATGAATCCTTACCATTTGAAGAACTTCTTGTCTGCTGTAAGCCCTGTCGGATATCAGAACAAGATCTTCAACAACCGGCACTGAAACTTCTTCATATTTGCTAGCTAGAAGCATAGCTGTTATGCCTACCAGCTGTAGCTTTTTCCTGACTACAGGCTGAATGGCTAAAAACCGATCGATCAAGTTGACTGTAAGATACAGGGTCTCCTCCATCAGCTCAAACTTGTAATGAACCTGTGGATTGTGATTCAATCAGGCGGGAGAGCAAGGAGTTACACACATTTGAAGGTTCTCTGTGGATAAGCGAGTTTATGATTTTGCGTACCTCAATCAGCCAATCAACTAGAATGGCTCTCATCCTGTCATTTATGTCCGATTGCTTGTCCATATAGTTTGGTGGGACACAACCAGCACTCTGTTCATTATGAGAACAGTAAATATATCAAAGAAGCCTAAAATGACAAAGAAATGTCTATATTCTGGCTCACAAGACGTGGACCAATCCTTAAATTCGTCACTCTTTTTCCACTTTAAATACTGGAAATATTACATTTCTTTTCCACAGCTTGCCTTCTGCATCAATGGCCATTAAACTTTTAAAACAACAAATGTTGCATTATGTGAAACTACCAAGTCAGAACGGATGAGATAGAACACTAACAGTAATAATGTAAGCTTGAAGCACAAGGAACTATGCACTTCTAAGAGCTGTAACCATGGTAAGCAGACCTCAAACAATGACATTGTTGTTGCTCATAAGTTACCCTTCATTTTTTATTTTTTTTCCCTTTTTGGGGTGGGGGGCTTTCCTACAATTCAATACACAATAGCTAGCATGAGTTAGGATTCGAACACTTCAGAGAACAGCGGTGACAGAACGGGCTGCTTACCTCCGCCTTCTTGTAATACGCATATATATCATCAATATACTCTGTGACTGCTAGTGGATTGTTCTTATCAGGACTATCAATGTCCAATATCGGTTCATCTATGTCCTCCATTTCAACTTCTTCATCCTAGCATTCAAACGAAGAACATACCAATTGAAATTGAATTTAGACACCCACCAAATGAAATTTAGACAATTGAAAAAGTGATCTTCAGCTATACCATTCGATCAATTTCCTCAAGCATTGCTTCAGTATGTTGGACAAACATTGGAACGGCCATGTCATTCGTAACCTTATAATCTTCAACATCTATTATTGCACAATCCTTTAGGTCCTTACAAGCACTTGGCTCACAGTGATTTGGTTTCTTGATGTCCTATGAGCATAATCATAGCACAGTTGAGGATTCATCTCAAATACTAAGACAAAAAGCCCAAACAATTATGTTCAAAGAGATAACCAAGCTACTAATTATTATGCTCTAGAAAGGCACCTCTATCACATAATGCTGCATTTTCGCCATCTGAGCAGCAAACTTCCTATACATACAACAAAATCAAATCCAGGACATTCTTCAAATAAATGTGACACTAATTTCAAACATAATCGAATTTGCAAAAGCGAGGCATTATGAAGTAACTGACCTAGTAATCGGACGCTGCACCGGATTTGGAGGAAGAGTCCTCTCAGACCTTGCATCTTTACTAGGGGCCCCAAAATGAGAAAGGCAAAAGAAAGAAAAACGACATTAAACTAGGAATTGGGGGACAAAACCATTTGCTAAAACCCCGAGAAGATGTTAGCGTTTAAGAAATTATTACTCAAAAGGGGCTGTTTTCTTGACTCCGGAAGGGTGAGGTGGAGCTCCAATTACGTTGTGATTGATGTCCCTCAATGCCCTCCGATTATGCCCAATTGGTGCCATCACCTTCCCACTTCTGCCTTGCAAGGCTCCTTCATTAATTCAATCAAAAAATATACATTCAAAAACATAGAGCCAAATTTCAAAATTAGGGTTTAAAACAAAACCCATGAAAAACCTCAAAGATGAACTTTAAAATCAAATACCTTGAACATTTGCATGGGTGATCATGGTCGGATTGTTCTCATTTGATCCAGCCATTCTCTATGCCTTCTGAAAAACACAACCCCCCAAAACCTCATACAAATAAGAAATGAGAACGATAGACAACCGAAATTTATTATCCGATTAAATGCAGGACATGGGAGGGAAAATACAAAATCAAAAAGAATCGATCAAGACAACAAATTTAAGCAAAGAGAAAGAAAAATACTCAGAACCCAGATGAAAAGTCTTCAAAAAAAAAAAAACAATAAAGACTTAATTACCCACTACAAAAAGAATTAATGATCCCAGAATTAACAAGCGATCGTCCGTTTCAGCGCGATTCTTTCTCAGATTTGAAGCAGAAATGGGTCATAAAACGCTCATTACAGTCAAACCAACAATTAACAACATGGGATTGAATGAATGATTGATTAATCAATCTTCTCTCTTTCTCTACTTTCTCTCTCTACTTTCGCCTCCCCCTCTCTGAAGCGAGGCCGCTCTCGCTTCACTCTGTAACTCTCTGGGGTTCTTCAAGGTTTTTAGGGTTCAAATCGAACAAGGAAAAGAAAAAAGAAAAAGAAAGAAAAAGAAGAAAAAGAATTTATTTTTATGAAATTGAAGAACAGAAATAAGCGAATTTGAGACGAGAACATCGGACATATGTCGGCGAATGATTTAAAAGCAACGGCTAGTTGATCCTATCCTTTGGATTTGAGGCTTCCTCTCCAACGGTTCTCTCTCTTTTTGCTTTCAAAAGTTCATTTAATGAGAAAAAAAAATTAATAAAACTCTTCGAATTCTATCAGGTGTGCTACAGTCCATGCTTCCCTGCATGTACCAACCTTGGATGCACTCCCACTATTTTGCCACGTAGCGTTGATCGATCATCATAGAGTGGACTCTGAGCGTCAAAGTGGGTTAGTACGCTCTTCACAGATTTTTTTTGAAGGGTCTGAAAAGGTTTTTGAAGGGAATACAATAATACATTACAGGAAGGTGTACTAAAAAGGTAAAATATGTTATACTTTGAGGATCCATATTTGATTTTTAATTCCATGTATTTTTTTTTCTGATTATCAATTTTCGATTTCGATTTCGATTTTTCATATGTATTCTACGTGCCATTTAAGATACTATATACTTTAATTTTAGAAATATTAGTCTTAACCTCCACTTTGTACGATATATGTTAAAGTAGACTCTATGAATATATATATATATATATATATATATATATATATATATATATATATATATATATATATATTTACATATAGTTAAAATAATAGATGAATGTCCATGATAGACAAAATTGATATTGCAATTTAGAAAGATGAATGAAATTTATTGAAAAATATTAATAGATAATAACTTCATGAGCAACCATTGGTACTCAATAATTTAAAAAACCTATGATTGTAAAAGGTACGACGTAAGCATGATAGAGATTGTAGGTACTCAAAATCAAATTGAAAATCGCGCTAAATGATATGATAATATGTTAATTTATGATGTCAATGACGAAGAATCTACCTTCTCCTATACCTACATAGAAATTAAGTTTTGAGTAATTATTGAATTAACAATGATAGAACTGGACTTTGTAATTACATGTTGTCTACCTGGTGTACTTAATATTAGTATTTTGTAAGTAGTAAACATCTTCCTCTCAACTGACTGGGTAATAAGAGTGATAAGTGCTTCTATTTCATAGTGTCGTGGAGCTTCATAATAAATGTTCATGATTTATCTATGTGATAATCTATAATCATATATAATGACAGTGGTTGTAAAAAATGTTATCATGAAATAGTTAATAATCAAAAAATAAAGTGTGCAAAACGTGATGAACAGTACAATACATGTGTTGCATATGAATCCAACTATGCTATGGTTGTATTTATTTAAAAAACTCACAAATCCTCATGAAGAATAATAAATCTTCTGACTAGTATGATCTCACAATAGAACTCTGAAGAGGTACCTATATTTTGCATAAAAGACGACAATGTAACCGTGCAATGGGAATGGAATAATCAAGAGTACTTAACAATACAAAGCCAGTATGCACACCTTTTCTAACTTCATATATACAATAAGGTATATTCAGAGCAAATATATAAAGTATCGACACTTCTTTTCCAAGTAGTGCAAGCTTCTCTGAGCAAATACATCAGTATTGAAGCAATATAGCCATATTTTTCATTTGAAAATTAGTTTATTTCTACTTTTTGTTTAGAAACATATAGAGATAACTACTTATATAATGAGATATTGAGATTCAAGCTTCAAAAAAGTTTGTAAAGTCTAAAAAACATGTCCATATACTTTTAGCAAACTTTAAAAGAAATTAAGTATAAAAGCATATCATCCAACTAAATTTACAAATATAAAAATCCATAGAGACACATTAGATTATGAAGAAACTAGCAAGAAGTTTGTATGAGTCAATCTATTATTTTGTTTCATCATTCTGTACTCGCTAATTACTTCTAACTACGGCTAAGGGCATGTTCTTTTTGTGGGTAAATTGGGGTGGGTAAAAAGGTGAAGTGGGTTGAGGTTGGTTGAGGTGGGTTGAGGTGGGTTGAAGTTGATTTTTTTTTTTTTTAGGTGAGTTGAAGTAGGTTAAAGTTGGTATATTTTTTTGTGGTGGGTTGAAGTGTGTTAAAATAATGAGAATATAATTGTGAAGGGGTGGGTTGAAGTTAGTTGAAGTGGGTTAAGGTTGGTTGAGGTTAGTTGAAGTGGGTTGAGGTGGGTTGAGGTTGGTATTTTTTTTTCAGGTGGGTTGAAGTTGGTTGAAGTGGGTTGAAGTTGATTGAAGTGGGCTGAGATTGATAAATCTAAAAAGACCTACAAAAAGAACAGGGCCTAACCGTCCTCAAATATTTCTAACTGCAACTATTATACCAAACTAGTAGGAGATGCTCATAATTGTCCTTAGTCACCGTTGACCGAGTATAATGGTCACATTGATAACCCATATTAAGTAGGCACGTACCGAATGGTTAATTACGTGTTAATCATTCCTATTAATTGCTCATTGTCAGTTACAAGTGGCATGCTGCTCTTTATAAGGGGTTTAGGGACTTAATTCTGCATCCATAGTAAAAACCAAAGCAACAGTCGTAACTCTCTCTCCCCTCTCTCACGTTAGCTTTGCCATCATTCGAGTTCAGATTTGGGGCATGACAATTACGGTGACTCTAGTAGCCACTATCAGTCCTGATTCAACAATTCGTGGGAAATCACCAGGCAACAAGATCTTCTGCGTCCGCATTACTCAGTACATGTCCTAAATTTCCTACAGCCAATAATTGTACATGCAACTTTAAGGTCAAAGTGCTCCATGTTACTTTTAACTACTCATAACCACTGTTGATTGTTAGGTGTTAATACTAATAGTTCCTAATCGATCTGAACCAGTCACCGCTAGTTTTAATCAATGAAATGAACTATGCCCGAAATGGGTAATAGCTTGTATCTTGGTTCTTTGATCCTGACTCATGAAGGCAACTTATTAGGCACCAGCCCCTGCTAGCCATGATCATGTCCCAAGGACTTGCCTAGGAGAATCAAGAGGAGGAAATAGGAATGAGTAGAACACTTTCTATTCCCTACTCTTACTAGGGATATTCTTCTCAACAACAAAGAGTATTGGATAGTAAATTTTATAGCCTTTTCAACTGCTCTTTACACTTAATTTTTCTTACACTTCAATGTGCGGGGTGTAATTGAGAATAAGCTACATATTCATTTAATTCTTTGATAAAAATCAATTGGGTTTTTATTTTATTAAAATACTATTCTATTCGTTTCAAACAACATCTGGACGTAACTTTTTTTTTTGAACAAAATAAAGGAGGGATATTCATTCATTCATCCTCGAATATCATAAGTGAGTACATCATATATCTCAGAAGGATCCTCCTCTATCCAAATTCGGTCCCCTACTTCATATGGATTAAGTTTGGCCAGAACATGTGCAGTCGATTACTGTCTCTTTTCATGGAATGAAAGCTACAATAAGGAAAGTCTTTTGACATATTTACAATATCTTCAATGAGAAGATCTACTTCATTATGAGGGATGTCGCTGTCTTGATCTTGGTAGTAATGGATAAGGAATTACTCTCCACCTCGATTCTTCAAAATCCGCTGTCCTTAGCAATCTCCCTTCCAAAGCGACTCGCAAGTGCTTCAGCCACTTCAACACTAAAATCGGATTGAACCTGCCTTGTCCCACACACCATAATATCACCTTACATGGTCTCGATAATAATACCAAGTCCTGTGGCCCAGTCCATTAGCAGTGCAGCATCTGTGTTTAGTTTGTAGATGTCAACCACTGGAGGGCGCCATCTTCTAAAAAGCAAGGGGGCTATTGGAGCATGTTGTCTTGTCCCATACTATTGCCCAGCTTCTAAGTATCTTTCACATAATAACATGGCCCATTGTGTTGTTTGGCTTGAAAGTCGATCTAGGGCTGTCATTAAACACCTTTAGGTTGCGATTGTTCCACATAGCCTAGCAGATAGTCATGAAGAGAGTTGCATCCGTTTCATTCCACTCTTTGACGAAGTAGCCAAACCGTTCTACGCCATTTAATGCCTCAAGCTCTAGTTCCTCATTGCCCTTGTTGTACAAACCCCAAACTTCTTGAGCTGTAGGACAATCTCGAAGGACATAGAGGGTTGTCTCTAGTGGGTATGATTTATTTTTTGTAACGCCTTAGCCCTTTGTGGGCTACGAATAGTAACCACGCTTAATTGTGGAGTATTCGATGGTAATTTTTATAATCTTTCCGACGTGTTTCGTCCTCGCACACACACTGTTTGGAAAACTTCCCATGAGTTTACCCATTGTAAGATTTTTCCACAGTAAGCACGCCTGATTGTGGACTTCTCAAGAGTAGACTCCCTGAAAAGGAAAGTTTTTCATGATATAAATAGTCACTTCAATCCTTTAAGTTGCATTTGATGGATTATGTTTTTCTTCGCTATTTCCTACTATTAGACATCCAAATAGGGGTAGGGTGGTTTTCATCTCGTACCCCATGTTACTCTCCCTGATCTTCTTTACCCTAACTAACTCTTACTCCCTTCATAAGCGAACCCCAAAGGTACAAACCCTTTGTTGAAAAATGGGAGAATTACATGCATAAAAAATAGGAGAATTATGTGTTCTCAAATAGATTACGGGTCTAGAACCCATTCGTCCAACTGGTTTGTCATTGTTAACCTCCTCTAATTTATCTTACACCCCCGTACACACCTATAATTGATAACCTCTACATCTAAATGCTCCTATGCATTTCGTATCGTTTCTAGCCACTACTTGTATATATAATTTTAGGGTCAAATTGCTCATATAATTCTAGTCAAATTTGCCACTCCCCGGCTAAGTCAACTGGTGATATCAAGTCACTCCTGGCTTTTCATTTTTTTCAGCCGCTGAAAGCCAAAAAAGGAAGACAAAATAAAACACACCTCTTCACTCCCTCCCTAAAACACTGTGAAATAGGTCCTTAAAATGAGGGACAAAATCATCATAGGTGAAATTACAACTCATAATCTTGAAGAGTGCTAAAAGAGAAGTAGGTTGGGAAGGGCAATGGATAGGTTGTCCATTAGGCTGAATGTGTTGACTCATTTTAAATATGGTGACTAACAAGCCAGGTCGATATATTATAGACTGGGTCAACATTGGGTGGGCCTACATTAGCATATTAATGTTTTAGGAGCATGGCAGATCGGTCGGGCTCTTTCCCTGTTTTCCTGTTTCCGCATGGAAGGAGCGTGATGGGACGGTCCAATCCTTCGAGTCGCCCTATTAATGACCCAACATTTTTTTCAACTTATCTATTATATTATATTAAATTTAATCAACTTTACTAGCAATAATTTACATATAATAATTATCATACAAAATTTTTTTTATGTATGTTTGATCAAATATAAAAATGAGCATATAGTAGGCTAACCCAGGATTAACCTCGGCCAATCCATTTATTCATAATAAAAGTTCAACCCAGCCCACTTTGTTAACGAGTCGGCAATAATCAGACTAAACCTACTTTACTAACGGATCAACCCTAACAAGGCTGGTTGTCCCCCAGTAGTAGGGCACTGAAATTAGACCCCACTTTGTTAAAGCATTGATTTCTAGCTAACCAAACACATTTTCTTCGCATGCATGACCCAACCCACAAAAATATACTTCGTAGTGTTTCAAGGACGTGCAATGTATACTTTGGAAGCAAGAAAATAGAGGACCAAAATGTCATCTGCATGTCATAATGGCATTCGAAAGAACTCTCCTCCCAACATATATATGAGAATTTCTCAACATCCCATGAATTGATTTCAGTTTGGCTTTATACTGCGAAAATACATTCAATCTGCGACGGAAATACCGACGGAAAAAGCTCAATTTTCCGATGGAAAATACGACGGAAAATGTCTCGTCGGGATTCAGCTCGTCGCAGAAATTATTCCGACGGATTCCGACGGCATGCGACGGAAATTCCGGCGGAAAAACCCCGTCGAAAATCCGTCAGACAGCCTGCCCCTCTTTTTGTGCGCGAACTGACGAGCGCAGAGGTAGGGAATTTACGACCGGAAATCCGACGGAAATTCCCGTCGGAAATTCCGTTGGAATTTCCAGCCATTTTTGGGGAAAAAATTTTTTAAAATTTTATTAAAACCCCCAAAAATAATTTTAAAAAAATTGGATTCAAAATCCAAAAAAGAAAAATTTTTTTTTAGAAAAATTTGCTTGAAAACCCAATAGAAAAAATTTTGAGAAATGTAATACGCATGTAATAATTACCAAATATGAAATTTTATATATATCTGTCAAAAAAATGTGCTAAATTAAACATTAATTACGATATTGTTTTGAATGTACACGCAAATTACTAAACTAATCAGAGTCGGATAAATTTGTGATATCATCATCATTGTCATTTTCGGAGTCCTCTTCATAGTCAGAATTCAAGTTGATGTGGTTGGAGGAGCCTGCACTTTAACCTTTAAAAAATCTTAAAACCTTTTTCAGCATGCACTCTGTCTTCCCCTATTTATTGGCTATTTGAGTTATAGCCTCTGCTTGCTTGTTTATGCTTTCATTGAGGAGTTGTGCTTGGTGTCTTGGATCAAAATGCTCAGCTGATGAGTGACGTACAGCTGCAATAGTAGCTAATTTCTTCAATTTGACCCCCTCCGTGCCAAAACCGTATACACGGCCTTTCTTGTCGAGATTTTTTTTAATTCAAAACTCCTCTTGGGTCATAGGTGCTAGTTGAGAGCCTCCTTAAGTTGCAACTTGGGAGTACTCCTGCCATTTGTTGTGATGATCCTCCTGAAAATTGTCAAAAATAAAACTATTTTATACTAAACCTACAATATTTTTTTTGCAGATTTTTTATCCACAAAAATTATCTCTAAATAAAATGTGTCAAACGTACATATTTTTTTGCAGATTTTTTATCCACAAAAATTTTGTCTTTTACCTTGCTGTGAGTGTCCTTGAATAATTCTTCACACGTGGGTTCCCTACCTAATCTTTGGGCCTGAAAAAAAAAAAGTAACCAACAATTAAATATAAACAAGGATGATATGCGAGAACCTCAATCCACACCATACATTATATATAAGAAATATGCTTATTAATAATTACATTTCTTACCAGACGCCTTCCTTTCACTAATCGAAATTGAGCCACATGTATGTAACGAAGGACCAAAACCTTCAACATCACTCAATCTATTCTTTTTATTTTGTTGACTCAATTTCTTGAACTTGTCATCGTCACTCCAATGTTTAAGCATGTCATTCCAAACACTAGGCGGTAACCACTTCGGTTTTTTGTTGTACTTCCTGGCGTATCCTAGAATGTCCCTAAGTCGAGTTGTACCTCTGTACTCAAACTTACGCCGTATCTGAGTTTCATTGTCTGGATGCCAGTAGTAGTGTTTCTGTACCAAAGTTGAAGTATATTAGTAATTAAACATTCCAAACAATCCAATTACGACTTTCTAATTTATTGTACAGATAATTAACCTTGAACTCATTCAAGCAAATGTCTCTCTGAGATTGTGGAACTTACCCCCACGTAATCCAAGGACGTGGGTACTTACCTGCAAAGCTTTCGACAATTTTCTGAACTACACCCTGATATGGAACAAAACTAAGAACAAAAAAACAATTTGTTAACAGTAATTACTGTATGTATTAAAAGAATATGATTACTGAAGAAGTTACAAACTTTATAATAAACTTACGTGTCACCATCAGGTTGTAAATATATCTTATTATTGGTGCTCGCTGTGTCACTTTCAGGTGCAGGACTGTGTCTATCTCTTCCTACCCCTTAATTTTGGACCCCTTCGTTGTGCACTGAGTGACTTGGCATTCTAAGTTACCCCATAAGCTGATTACTGTTGAAATGTGGACTAACAGTGCCAAACTGTTGATAAAGTAATAGAGTAGATGAAGCACCACCCATGTAAGGAATATTGGGTTGAATTAGTGGTTGCATACCCGCACCAAACAAAGGTGGTTGCATATGAGATTGCTCATTCATACTAGCAAAATAATTTCTGAATGGTTGAGTTGGATCAAGAAAACCTCCAAACATTCCACTAAAGGTGTTTGTTTCATAGTTTTGATCAACGGGATCATACTGTGGGGTCGGTTATGGTACTCCTCTACCCGCATCATTCCTGACCGTTCGACCACGGCCACGTCCACCATTGAGTCCAAATATCTAACAAATAAGAACAAAAAAACGTACAACCGCGCAAGTTTTCATACTATTGTCAGTGAAAAATTACAGTACATACAAACAATTGTTTTTCTGAGTTTGCAATTAAGAAAAACTACATACACATGCATAAATATCCATACAATGAAAATATTAAATCAATCATGGTGGGACACATCGTCATCGTCATCATCACCACTTTGCAATGTCATATTTTCATCATCGTCATCATCAGTGTCTTCATCTTCATCCTTCCATTCACCTTCTTCATCCTCTTCATCACCATCATCATGTTCACCATTCCCTCATGATTATCACCCCAATCACGGCCATCAACATCATCAACGTCTGTAGTTTCATCGACTAAGGTGGTGACTATTACATTATCCACATTCATGGTTGTCATTCCTAATTGTTGATAGGCAAGTTCTAGGTTATCCTTATCTTTAGGGGCACCGCGAGGTTTGTTTGGTATAGCTACCCATCAATTCGCTTTTCCTAATATCCGCTCGGGGCACTTAACATACACCACTTGGGTTGCAACATCAGCAAATATGAATGGGTCAAACTTTTTGTACCGTCTGATATGATTAACCTCGGGATATGGGGTAAATTTCGGATAACGTAACCCCCGAGGAACATCCGGGTCAAACCACTCACAATTAAAAAGTATACATTTTTTAATTGGCTCACCCATAAATTCAACACGAATAATTTTGTGAAGTATATCATAATAATCCCCTAGTACTTCATCACATTTGCCAACTCCTTTGACACACACGTCACAATTATATGTTACTTTGCCTTCTTTTCTAGCCTTGGTATGAAATCGGTAACCATTAACTTTATACCCAGAAAAACATTCCACCACCATAATCGATCCATGAGATAAGTTCACCAAAAAGTCTTGCCTCTCATCATTAAACACCCGATAAGAATTGACCTATGAAGAGAAAAAGAAGGTAATCCTCTTAAGAGTTACAAAAATGTGTTTTAGTAGTTGAAGATTACTTATGAAAAATTACTTACATTACACTCAAACCATTGTGCAAAATTTGCTTCGATGAACATGTCAACTTTCACATCACTCGCGTTTGGATTATGACCGCGAAATTGATGTTTGAACCAACTGTAATGTTTAACAAATGAAATTAATTAATTATTATTCAACAATTATTAAGTATTCAAATGAAACTTTCAGTGACTGATATACTTACTCCAAATATGATTGCACTTCAGCACAATTCAGTAAAATGTGAAGGCGAGCGATACGGTACTCTGCCTCAGTAAGATATCTTCTTCCTCGATTTCCAAATGGAGTACCCTTACGGTTGAACACCGATAGAGTTGGCATTTGTGGTTCAGGTTGTTGCATACCCTCATTACGCCCAATACTTGAGCTATTCAAGCTTGATTAAAAATAGTACTCGGCGAAATGTTTTATCTCAAATGCCAAGTATGCGTGAACCATAGATGCCTCTATACAAGCTTTATTCTTTGCCGTAGGCTTCAACTAACTAAAGTACCTCTCAAAAGGATACATCCATCGATATTGAACAGGACCACCCAACAAAGCTTCGTCGGCTAAATGAATAGGCAAATGTTCCATGACATTTCAAAAACCAGGAGGAAACACTGTCTCCAATTTACAAAGAATTACAGTAATGTTCTTGTTCATCTCTTCCAGCATGCTAACATATAACTCATTGGAGCATGGGTTTCTAAAAAATTCACTCAATTCGACCAAGGGTCCCAACACATCATCCGGAAGAGCAGTAAAAGCTACTGGAAGAAGATTCTCCAAAAATACATGATGATCATGACTTTTCATATTTTGCAACTTTGTGTTAGATGGATCCACCCAATTACCCACATTAAAATAATAACCATCAGACACATGAACCTCCCGCAACCATTGACAGACAGCCCTTTTTTGAGGTAACGATAGTGTGAACTTGGCTTTTGGCTTACACAATCTATCAGTTGACCCTCTTGTAGCCTAGTCCAACTCTTGCCTACTACACAGAACAGATATATCCATCCTTGCTTTGATAACATCCTTTGTTTTTCCGGAACATCCATCACTGTGCTTGTAATATTTTCACTGAAGTTTTTCTCAATATGCATCATATCAAGGTTATGCCTCAAGAGTTGATGCTTCCAATACGGCAACTCCCAAAAGATGCTCTGCTTTGTCCAATTATGTTCATTTTTCTCAAATCCCGGAATTTGAAAATTGATATCTGTAGTTACTTTAGGCAAAGTTGATATTGTATCAAACAACATCTCACTAGGAATCCTTCGGGGAGGGCCAATGTGTATGCTCTTTCCTTTGCGAAAAGCAACTTTATTAGCTCCAAAACAATGATTACGAGGCAAGAACCGACGATAGCAATCGAACCAGGATGGCTTTCGGCCATACTGTAACTGAAATGCACAATTCTGATGCATACAAACCGGACATGTTAACAACCCATGAGTACTCCAACCAGATAACATACCATATGCGGAAAAATCATTAATAGTCCACATCAATGCGGCATGCAATCTAAAAGCTCCACCGCTTGAAACATCAAATGTATCCACCCCAACGTCCCACAGCATTTTTAACTCATTAATTAAGGGTTGTAAGTATACATCAATCCTGTTGTTCGGATTTATTGGACCCGGAATAATACAACTTAAAAACATGTATGGAGTAGTCATACACATTTCTGGAGGTAAGTTATAAGGTGTAACCACAATTGGCCACGCAGAATACGATCTTCCAGATATGAAAAATGGTGTGAAACCATCAGCACAAAGACCTAACGGTCCTAACCTCACATTCCGAGGCTCTGCTGCAAAGTTTGGATACTTTTGGTTGAAATGCTTCCAAGCTAATCCATCCGACGGATGTCGGAGAACACCCGATTCTTGGTAGTGCTCATGATGCCATCTCATATGGACGGCAGTCTTTTTTTAGGCATACAGTCGTTGCAATCTCGGGATTAAAGACAGGTAGTGCATTTTTGCATAAGAAACATCCTTACGACCTCGTTGGTTGGATTTCTTTGGTAATTGTCTTGCATGTTCACAAAATTTGTATGCGGACAAACCCTCATCTTGTTTATAATAAAGCATGTAATCATTCGGACAACAATCAATTTCCTGAACATCCATATCTAAATCTCTCACTTTTTTGTGTTGCTGATGATAATTTTTTGGAATGCCACTTTCAGAAGGGCATATATCTTTCATCAGGCCAACAACTTCATTGAAACAACATTGAGACATGTTGTGCCTCGATTTAATGCTAAGTAGCCTCATAAATGTTTCAAGTTCAGTTATGTTACACCCTTCATACAAAGGTCTGTGGGCAGATTCAAGCATAGTATAAAAAGCCTCAGGATTTACATCATGATGGCTACTCATGTTCATTTCATTGGCTTAAAAGGCAGCATGCACCATGTTCTCCATATGATTATGATCGTTGTGATCATAATCAAAATTCATAGAATGTGAACTACTTGCACCCCCTACTTCCGAATTATCTTCTTCTCCATGACTTGTCCAATACTAATAATTCTTCACAAATCTCTTTCTATACAAATGAGACTTTACAACGTCAGGTGCAAAATATTGCATATTCTTGCATTTCACACATGGACATTTATAAACTCCATTAATTTTGTACTCCTCCTGATTTCGTGCAAATTCATCAAACATATTAACTTCCATCAACTACTCATCTCTAAGTCTATGTCCATTAGGATTTCTTCTCCTATACATCCATTAACGATGCAACGGCCCATCCATATATTGCTAATATGATTTCCTTAATGTTATGTAAACTACAATTAATTGTAATAGCAATATTTTAGAAATGTATTTAACCAGTTCAACATATATGTATACATGAATTACATAAAAATATATTTAACAAAATTATTAAATATATCATAACAAACCTAATTAAGCATCAAACATAAATTACATAATTTATTTCACACTTAACATACTTAAACAAAAATTAAACATACTTAACATACTTAAACAATTCAACCAAAATTTCACATCACTACATATTATTTGTAAAAATAAATGTAATCAAGTATCAAACACAAATAAAATTATTACTTCGTAGTTCATTCAAATAAATAAATCCAAACCAACTTACTAACATATAATACACACCTGAATATATACTTAATATACCTAAAAATCACATACACTTCACATACTTACAAAACATTAATATATATCACCAAGCAAACAAAATACAAACATACTTAGGAAATTTAAAATATTCCCTACAGCAAACACATTACACATGTCTAATATACTTCAACATTTCATAATAATTATATAATTATTATAAATGTACATCACAAATAAAATTAAATTTTAACATAATTCACATCCATATGTTACGAAAAAAATAAATTTGATTTTAAACCAACCAAATCATATGAAATATTAACCATATCTCAAAAAAAGAATATTATTCACATACTCACCAAAAATTAATATATACAACAAATCGAAAAAAAACACATACTTAACATTATTAAACCATTTACCAAAACAAAACATATATTAAATTAGAATTATTACACATATTACACATGCTTACGTACTCATAACAATTTTAATTATTCAAACCAACATACATCACATATTAAATTAGAATTACATTATACTTTCTCCCTATCATAAAAAATTCTCACAAAACCTAAAATACAACAATTAATGTAATTAAACATATATGCTAAAAATAATTAATTTCACATAATAATATTATTTTCCCACCTAGGTCTCATTAAACATCAATCACAAATTAAACCACCGATTTCACACCTCATCTAATTAAACAAACATAAACAAAAAAAATTACCATTAATATACTTATCAAACTTAAATTAATATATACTTAACATATATAAATAAATTCACAAAACTAATAAGAAAATTAAACATACTTCAAAAACCATACATGATTAACATATTTAACATTTTATAATAAACAAACTTATTTTACTTAAATTATTCACATCAACAAAACATATTACACATGCTTAACATACTTAACATTTTAAAATAACAAACTAAACACATCAAACTACAAAAACATGCTTCCAGATTAAAATTCACAAAAATGAACAATACATATCAAAGTAACATAATTTTAAAGCAAAACAATTCTACTAACCTTCAAAACCGAAAAATCAAGCGTACTAACGGCGGCGAGGCACGGCGGCGGCGGCGAGGCGGCAGTGGGGCGGCGACGGCGACAGCGGCGAGAAGCGGCGACGGTCACACTCGAAAAATTAAAACCGTAAAAAACATCAATTAATTTAATTATTTCAACTTTGAACAACATATTAACAAAAAAAATCACTTACTGTTCACTTTTCGATCACTAAAACCTCCAAACTTCACTTCCTCTCTCTTCCCTCTCTTGCTCTTTGAAACTCCTTCTCTCTCAAAGTTTTCATTTGCCGGCGAAATAACCCCCTCCCCAAAATTTAAAACGCACGCAAACGAAGCAAATTTCGAGATTCGCAAAATTTTGAAAATGGCCGATGGAAACCGACGGATTCCAACGGAAATCCGTCGGAATTTTCGTCAGAATTACTGACGGAACAGAATTCCGTCGGAATTTCCGTCGGATCCTCTGATATTTTCCGACGCCCATCATCCGCGTCGCTTTTTCCGTCGGAGTTCCGCTGCGTTTTTGTAGTCAATGGTTGGCATATATGATTTGAAATTTTCCTAGTTGATAAGGGTAACCCTAGACATTTTGAAAGGAAAAGCTCACTTCGAGACCCCTTATAGCCTCAAGTATTTTGTTGCTGGACTTATTCATTAGATACTCCCCTAAAATACAGTTCTGGTTTTTTAGAGTTTGCGTTATCTATAGTCTAGATATTTTTAAAGAATTTTTGGAATAATTTTCATAGTGTCTGGACATCACTCAAGTCCCCTTCTAGAAAATAGGAGAATATCATCTACAAATTTAAAATACATCAACCCCATTCTAACGCATTTTGGATGGAAGTGAAAACCTTTCTCAAGAGTGCCTAAACCGAGGCCCTAGCTAACACCTCCATGCAAAGAATGGGGGAATCTCCTTGTCCAAGCCTCCTAGCACCAAGGAAATATGCTTAGGCTCTCTATTTATGCTAACATCATGCATTGGTATTAATCTGATCCAATTTTCAATGTTTTCAATTGTTGGTAGTTTAGGACATAGGCAAGCAATTTCAAGGGAAAAGCTCATTAACCTAACACGAGTGTCAAAATGCAATTACATGATCCTGCTAATCAATAAAAACCTTAAGATCTCACACTGCTATAGGGAGGCTAATCAGGTGGAGGACAGGCTTGCTAACTTAGGAGTTACAAGAGATATAGGAATAGTTTACTTTAATGTACCGCCTCAAGAGGCTATTAATGTGTTTAATGCAAATGCTATGGGGGTCGCTTGGCCCAGATTCTTTAAGAATTAATAAAACTATTTTAAGGGCGTAGCCCCGCTTCTGCACCCAAAAAAAAAAAAAAAATCCCTGAAACATCCCCCTGATGAGAACCTAAAAGTTCCCATCAAGGATACTTGATACTTTCAGTTCATTTATGTGAAATTTTAATTCAATTACATATTATGAACTAATTAAAAAACTACAATATAGCATTACTCAGAGCAAAATCTTATACATGTCCCACAAACAACTTCACTATGTTAGGTTACAACCTCCCCACCCCCAAAACACAGACTCTCAAATGTGAAGAGTACAATCTCATATGATATTAATGTCGATCAAGGATTCAAAATACGGGTTCGGTCACAATTTCTGTTTCAGTAATGGTATGGCAAAATCGCTTTAATATGGTGTAGGAAGAAATAGGACTAACCTGGATACGAAAATATACTGTCGGTAATAGTCCACGCGTATAAAGAATACTAATCATGCCAATAACAATACCAAACGGCTACTAGAGTCGTTTTAGGGTTTCACGTCCTAAACCTGAGAACTCGATAGATGGTAGTTCGGCCATATGAGAGAAGTAGGAGAATATGGGAGATATAATATTCACGTCATTGTGTTTCTCCAGGCTAACCCCCTTAAACCCCTTTGTATAGGTTAGGGGGTAGCAAGGGTTGTCGCCCTAGGTGACTTAAGTGGCCGTCGGGCCTAATCTCATTAGGCCCGTCCAACAGCTCCCACTCGGCCACTTAGGCCGTAAAATACGTATTCTGTATGTATCACAACTCCTCACGCTTCATACCAGGAGTAGGACGTGTGACCAGAAATAATAAGTAGTATTATATTAAGTTACCATCCAACTAACATAACACTTTCACGAAATACGATACCCCAAAAATATCCCAAGACATCACCAGTGGCATCTCTAATCCCTTATGCCTGATATATCATATGATTATGTTCTCAACATAATCGCCCGGGCTGATATGGTGATGGTGGATAGATTTTTCCTTAAACACTCATGAAATCTCATCTTAGCTTAATTGCTTTCCTAACGTGTTCTCGCTGAACCGTATACATCGTGGTTCTTGAGAATCACATTAAAGTAGCATCATTAAGTTTCGACTTAATATCATAACTTTAAGTCAAAGGGTTATCGTCCATAGGGTCACACAGTGACAAGTGATAGGGAATTCAATTGTCACCCCACATATGGTCGTCTTATAAGCACACACAGTATGAGATGTGTGTCACGGCATAGCTCCCACTTAGCTGGGTTCGTCACTCTTTATGCCATGCGAATCGTCAGTCTAGATTTTCACCCAAAAATCTAACCTGAGCCACTAGATCAACATACTGAATGTTGGTCTTGACACTCAAGATTCGGCTTTTAAGGTTTCAATATGAAAACTTATTTCATACTCGACTCCCTCGAGTCTCATCTTAGTTTTACTAAGGCGACTATATTCATTCCACTCACACACTTCCAGTGTGAGTAATCAATATTGCACACCTAGTGCTAATATGATTCAGTCTCATCCTACCCGCTACTCAAGCGTCAGGGTGATTGCCTGTGTGACTAGGCCAATCAGAAGCCTGTGACATTTCAATATACCTAACGTACAACAATGAGCATCTTGCCCATAAAAGAAACATGTCCATCACATAACAGAACATGTCTAGATACTAAACCTTATGAAATCCAAGACTCAACCAATGAGTTTTGAACACATCACTAGGAATGGGTTTAGTTAAGGGAATATAATCACCTTGTTAGTCTATATATATATATATATATATATATATATATATATATATATATATATATATATATATAGATATATATATATATATATATATATATATATATATATATATATATATATATATATATACCCAATGGCAATGCTTTTTGTCTCTATGGTACAAGATACACAATCTACCTCCATAGCTGACATTGTTGTGCAGCTGTGCTTCTTTGCTGCACCATGACATGGCTCTCCCACTCAGGGTGAAGACATGTCCTGAGTTTAACTTAGACTCATCTGAGTTACCACCCCAATCAAAATTTGAGCATCCTCTCAACTTGAGGCCTGCTCCTTGATAGCAAAATGCTGAGTTATCAATACCACGAAGGTAGCATTTGATTCTCCTGATGACTTGTCAATCAGGAAGTCTTGGGTTACTTTGATAACGACTTATCAAATTATCCGCAAAGCAATATCAGGTCATGTACATAACATGGCTTTCATTAAGCTTACTATGATACTAGGGTTAAGGACATTGTTCATTATCTCTATTTTGTCATCTGTTTTAGAGCATTGGGCAAGACTCAAGGTTGAACCCTTCTCAACTGGAGTATCTATGGGTTAGGAATTATAAACCCAAAATCGTTCCAAGACACTTTGATGCATGCTTCTTGGGACGGCTTTGGATTATTTTCACTCCTAGGACATACCTAGTTTCACCCGTGTCCTTCGTCTCAAAGACATGGAATGACTACCTTTTAGTAGTTTTAATCATCTCCAAGTTGTTCCTAGTCAACAGTATGTCATTAACATGAGGAACGTAATCCCCATGTTGATCTTTCGACATATACAATGGTCTTCTGAAACCATTTAAGCCAAAATGGCTTTATGGAATCTAGAGTACCAAGAACTGGAAGATTGCTTAAGATCACATATGGACCTTTTAAGATGACACAAATTGTCCTCTTATCCCTTTGATACAAAATCAATGGGTTAGTCCATATAAATCTCTTTCTCAAGATCACCATTGAGAAAAACAATCTTTACTCCATTTCGAACAACTCAAAGTCCGAATGGGAAACCAGGGCTAGGAGTATTCGGGCCTGAACTTATCAATTGAACTATCCACCCATCTTGAAGACTTACATCAGAGTGGAGTTTCAACGAGTTCTCAAACCTTATCAGTGAGTCCATCTCATCCCTTATGGCATCCAGTCACTCTTTGTGATTTGGTGAACCAACCGCCTCTTGATAAGAGGTAGATCCCTCAACTCCCAAGGGAGTGCATGGGAATATTCCTTTTTCGATTTGAAAAAAAAAAAAACCGTCGAGGAATTCTTCCATGCTTAGTTCTTGGGATCCTGGGACCTTCATTATTTATCTACCTAGGTGAGAAATCCCTCCCCCCTTTTCTCTAAGAGGTATGGGACCAGGAGTTTCTCCCCCTTTCTCTAAGAGGTATGGAACCCTGATTATGAAGAGAAGATTACTCCTACTATCCTTTGGAGGTGGGATCCTGAACATGAGGACTAACTGCATGTTCAGGAATAACTCTTCTCAACAATTGGAGATTGAGGACGAATCTCATTCTTCTTGACAGACAAACCTTCACAATTCTTCCAAGTAAGGAATGTGTACCATCCTCGGTGACTTAGTGAGAATTCAAATCCTCCCCCTCACCGAGAGGTGGTTGAAGGTTTTGCTGTAACGCATACAAAATGAGGTTCTTTTAAATTTCACCAAATGCTAGGGAACTCATCCTTAAGAAAATCGACACTGCGGAATTTTGTTTCACGAAGAAAATATTCATGATCTCGATTGGTTCGAAGAATTTTAATATTTCGTCCCAATTGAGTCCTATTACCGCTATAAAGTATATGAACACATCAAGTACTTAGTAACGGTGAGATAGTAGGTACATATACATATATCATTAATATACGTAGCTCCATGATATGCTTTCATATTCATGGACCCGCAGATGTCTAAAGTGAGCGAACGCTAAAGGATTTGATGGACTCGAAAACTTACAAAAATATTTCCTATTGCTTTACGAGCTAGGCATAACTCACATTTTACACCTTAAGCCTAGTGAGTTGGTCTTAAAAGGCCATCTTTAGCTAGTTAACTCTATCTTGACCCTTATGGTCAAAATGAGCACATCTAAAATAGATTTAAAAATAAGACAAGGATGGAAGATGTTCTATTTCGTCCATTGAAAACACCTAGACAGATCACCATGCCATATGATGTCTAAGACATCTAGATGAAAATTAAAGAAAACTAACCTTATGGACAGAAGACATGAGGAAACATCGCACCTCAGCTGCATAGAGAGCATCGGGAAAAGACAACGTAATCCCTTCAAGGAGCCTCGAATGATTTGTCTTTAATTCAAGGACATCTTTTCTATTGTCGTTACCCAAAATGACAATTTGTGAACCCACTGTGTTGTGGTGAAAGTTCACAAGGATTAACTCGTTCCTGAACTATACGCTTGGTTGCTCCCGTATCTGCGATCTACTAAGGATCCCAGTTAGCAACAAATGCTTGGGAGCGCACACATTATCCAGGAGTGGCTATGGAAGGAGGTACCTTAATCGACTTATGACAATCCTAAGTATAAGATTCCTAATTTCCACAATCATAGCACTCGCACGTGCTGTGTGCCTCTCTTTATTTCCCTTAGTCTTTTTCCCTTTTGTAATACCAATCTTAGGTCTAGAACTTTATGAGAGCATGAGTTGGACAAACCTGATCCCACCCATACTTAACAGTGGGGTAACTTTCAATCCCTCACTAGATTGTCATTCATGCGGTACTACAAAGCATAGTATGTTGATCGATCCATTCTCGAACCACTTTTGGTGTGCGTTTAGTTTTCTCGATACTGTTCACTAACAGTACCATCTTTGCCATCCTATGAGATCTAGAACCTAATGAGTGTCCTAATATTTCACGTTCATTCAGAAGAAACTGAATCCTCTGACATTATGTATCATAGTCAGCGCTATCAAGTTCTTTATTGGTAAACAAATTACCAACCTTATTTTAATTACCATATCTAAAGGTATATATTCTGTAAAGTGGACATTAGGCATATTTTCAAATAAATAAATTATCAAAAACTCCATTATCCATGTCGTATGATCGAAAATTTCGCTAAGCTTATAATCATCTTATACAAGCATGAATTAGAAGTTTTTATAACTTATTTAACACAATTTTCCATAAAAATAAAATTTATGGAGAATATCATAGTTAAACTAATTAACATTTTAGAAATATCACAAAGATATCCAACTTTATGTAAACCAAATTTACGTGAAGTTATCTCATTATTTGTAACTACTAATATGTCGTTTAGAACTCTATCAACGACATACCAAATATAAAATTCAAATTATTATATAAAACACATTTATATAATAAAATGAATCTATAATGCTAAACATATTTGAATAATAGCATGTTACAAAAGAATTTCATAAAATGCCCAAATAGCAATATATAAAACACATTGATATAATTATATGAAACTTATTCAAATGTTACTCGCAAATTATAAAACACATTTATAATATTACGAATTTAAATTTCATAAAATCAATTCATAAAATACCGCTATATTACACAATTAGCAGGTAACATAAAACGAATCCACATTCATTAATTTGGGCAAGGAAAAAGTGATAAAGCAATTAGCAAGTTTACTACAACCCATGTAGTTCATATATATAAAACACATTTATATAATACTAGTAATTGGTGATTGATATGAAATGTATCCATGTAATCGAACGCAACATACTTTGTAATATGAAATATATCCAAATATTAGTCGTAATTAATCATACATAGAGCAGATCTATATGATATTAAAATTTGGATGAAACAAGTTCATAATAAAGCTCGCAAATTATATAAAACGTATTCATATAATATTGCAAATTTAATTTCATGAAACAGATTCATAAAATAATCAAGTATACTATACTTCCAAATAATAGCATGAAACTTGTTCATGTAAAACTTAATGAATCATTTGTTAACTACAACAATGACAGAACAATTAACTGATTTATAATTGCTCATGTTTTTGCATTAAATCATGAAACATATTCATGTGACAGGATATTATATAAAACATCTTTATATAATGTAACTTATGAAACATATTCATTTACCATTCAAGGGGATCTTTATATCACATTGATATTTATTGAGTTCGAGTAAAACAAATTTACATCATACACACTAATTTTATATATGAAACGAATTCATATAACTTCAACCCAATGGATCGGTAACAAGTTACTCGGTCAGGAAAATATCAAGTTGATGCATATATAAAACGAATTTATATATGACATTAAACATATTAATGTTTTCATAACGAAATCATGCATTCAGAATTAAAACTAATTCGAAACCTTAATTCAGCGAAATAAATTAACTGCATGAAACTTTATCAACTTGAATATCATTATAATTCAATTAAAAATCATGCTATAACTAATAATTAAACAACAATGGCTGAAAAATAATTCGGCCCAAAACAGTCGAAAATAGCCTGACCCATATCATTGAAATATGGCAAGAAGCCAACCGCCCCAAAAAGAAAAATGGTCCCAAAAAAACAAAACAAAATTGGGGTCAAAAAACCGGCCCACTAAACCGGGCCTCCTTTTCCTCTTTTGGGCCGTTCTTATTTCTGGCCCAAAAGAAAACCAGTACATGGCGCATAAACGGCCCATAGCTGGCTTTGCCAAAAATAAGACACAGCAAGATGGCCCAAAATATGTATCTAGTATTAAAGAGTGACTTGCCTCACTCATTTGCTTTTCAACCTTAAGTCTCGTTCTGTATCATCTTTCTCTCTCTTCCTTCGCTGATACTCGGAATGTATCTGTCTCTCCTCTGTTTCTCCTCTCGATGCCATGGGAGTAGAGTACTGGAGCACTGAGCTCCTTCTTCTTCTTCCTCACTCGACTTCACGGTCCCGGCTTTCATGGCAGCCACTGCCGCCGATTGTGAGACACCAAATCAAGAAAACCACCTAGATGATGTGAAGCTGGCCGCCCCCACCGATGCCCACAGCCTTCGATCTATGCATCCCGACAAGAACTGATGCCAGCACCATGGGGATCGGCCGAAACCGAGTCAGTTGAAGCAACCCACGCGACTGACGCGCCACTGAGACGGCGGCGCGTGGGTACATGCGCTTCCAAACTTGACGGTTTTTCGCGGTTTCATGCCATGGCTGTGTAGATCGGCATGTGTGGGCGGCTAAAGAAGGAAGAAGGGGACCAAAAAAGATCCTCGTCGGCGGCGCATGGCTGCACACGCCACCCTTCCTCCCGGTTTCTGATGGGTATGGCACTTCCCTTCCCCTTTTTTTTGTTTGGTCGAGATCGAGAGCGTCCACCGCCACCGCGACCACCGAGCCGCCGGCGGTGGAGACAGACTGGGCGGCGGACCTCTGAGGTGTACGCCGCCGTCTTTTTAGGGTTAGAGTTTCGGGTAGAGGGGCTTATTTTAGGGTTAGGGCTACGAGTCCCTTCCCTCCCAGATCCGCCCCTCTTTTCGTTTTTTTATTTTTTTATTGTCAGTGATTAAGGAGATGGATTACGCCTACTGATTTTGCAATTTGCACATAGCATGGATCATGGTAGCATAATACCTTAGCATCGATTAATCAAACCTGGTGTTTCAAAAACAAATAGAAACATGCATGTATCTCACGGCTGAACTAATCAGGGAAAAGGAACAGTCTTTGGCCTGAATTAATCATGGACATGCTTTGGCAGAATCACTATGATCTGTATGTAATTTGTACGTATATTAACAAGAACTGATCTGAGTTTATTAGCATGAATCTATCTGGACAGATTGATAATAACATGAGCATGTTCATGATTAGCGGACTCTAATACGTTCATGATAGTAAATTTGCAGTTTCTAATATGTTCTGGGCATCATAATAACATGAGCATACTTCTGATTTTAGCAGTTTGCATATTCACGAAAATTAAGCAAATTAAACAAATAAAAAATAGCATGCTTTTAACGAATCAGTTTCGACAGACTTATTAATCTTTCAATCGGGATTAATCCGAACAGTTTAGGCTCTGATACCACTGTAGGAAGAAATAGGACTAATCTGGATGCGAAAATATACTGTCGGTAATAGTCCACGCGTATAAAGAATACCAATCACGCCAATAATAATACCAAGCGGCTACTAGAGTTGCTTTAGGGTTTCAGGTCCTAAACCTGAGAACTCGATAGATGATAGTTCGGCCATGAGAGAGAAGTAGGAGAATATGGGAGATATAATATTCGCGTCATTGCGTCTCTCCAGGCTAACCCCCTTAAACCCCTTTATATAGGTTAGGGGGTAGCAAGGGTTGTCGCCCTAGGCGACTTAAGTGGCCGTCGGGCCTAACCTCATTAGGCCCGTCCAACATATGGCAATCGCATTCCATATCGCGACTATCACATACAGCATAAAAACGCAGTTTGCCCAACTCACGGTCGTTTTATCGCAGTTCAACCATATCTGAAATCTATGGTGTCGATCAGTCTCTGTACTGAGAGCCTTATTATCTGACCTATAATTGTTAAATTGTAAAACTTAGCAGTGGTGACATATATAACAAAATTTACAGCCCCCAAGATTGACACCAACCAGTATACATTATAAACCCTCCCATGGTTAATATCATGTGGCAACCAAGACGAATTATCTTCGACCAACCAAACGATAGCGGTACTCAAGTAATACCCAACAGCAAGACGAAGTGAAGACATGGCAGTTGAAGTAGTCCTTAGAGAGATCTGAGGAACTCTTGGTAGTAGAACTCTACTTCGGCGGGCAAATAAAATGCAGACCCTATTCCTAGTAGTATGAGTGGTATGAGGAGCCATAAAACCGACATGGGAGCGGGCGATTGCATGGGCTTGATTCATTAGATTGTGGGTGTGGACCAACCCTCGTCTCTTGTGTTCTATGATGGTATAGGAAACAATGCCTACCGTGTTGAAGAAGTAACCCATTCCAATTCGTCGAAGAGGTGTCAACGACCAACGACGTACGGAGCTTTTGCCATGCTGGAAAGGTACAGCGATCAAGTAGAACGAGCGAAATTGACGCCCATATTAGGGTGAAGACAAAGACACTTCCGGCTGGTATTTGGAAATGAGGTCCTAAGTGTTTGTCCATGACTAAAGCTTGGACTGTGATTACGCTGGAACTAACTGCATGTATGGTGCTCTCAAGTAGCCCAGCACACCAAACTGTTAGTGCTTTGAGTAGTTTCTCTACATCTTCTACTTCTTCCAGTGTGCATAATCTCCATGATTTCTTGAGTGGTGAGCTTGCTTGAGAGTTGCCTCCCTTTATTATGCTGCTCGATTGAAGAATCTGCATTAAGAAACAAGCAGTTACTTACTGCACCGTTATCGATCTTTTGGGTTAGTGGTTTTTCTTGGGGGGGAGGGGGTTAAGTTTTCTACATTCTAAAAAATTATTGTTCTTTTTGATGCGTTAGAGCAAATATCGACAAGTTATAGATAACTATAAGAATACAAAACATATATTTGTGAGTCTTCAACCATCAATTTAAACTTTTGATCGGATTTATTCTTCGATGTGGTATTAGAGTCTTTCTAAGTGAGATGAGTCATATTCGAATATCTGTTGCTTTTATCTTAAATTACCGCGCATGGTATAAAACGGTATTTACAGTATCCATGCTTCAAACTCAAACAACATTCACGTGAGGAAGCATGTTTGCTATTGGACCTTTAATTGTTAGCTTAAACTTTTGGCTAAATTGGTTATTAAAATAGAACCAATAAAATGTATTTTTGTGTGGTATAATGCAGCAACTAGTGCACAAAGTATAACGGGTAGAACAAAGAGTCAATTTGGGACAAAGTAGGACACAAGGCCAATTATTACGAGAAAGAGGGAGTAAAATATATGCAAAACTTCTCTTTTATCATGAATTAGTGCACACATGATATTCAAGATGTAGGAAGAAATATGACTAACCTAGATGTAGAAGTATACTGTCGGTAATAGTCCACATTTGTAAGAATACCAATCCACGTCAATAAAAATACCAAGCGGCTACTAGAGTCGCTTTAAGTTTTCACGTCCTAAAGCAAAACTAAAAATGAGGCAATTTATATTATACTCGATTTGAGGAGAATGATCTCCTATAAGTCAGATGACACTCTTTTATTTACGTTGATTTGTCATGTAGATCTATTTTAATATATGATGTCTGTGTGACTTATAGAAGCATTTACTCCGAGAAATATGATAATAATTCAAAATTGAGAGTCTAATAAAGGAAATAAAATAAAATATTATGCAAGAAATTATATCTCTCAACACCCAAAAAAAATAATCTATAATCTACCTATAAACGTCACATAAAATTGTGTGGTCACCCTAATTGTGCTGACACTTGAAGAACATCACTCCTTGGATAATGTCCCTGGTCATTATGTAACTCATAATTTGTCAATAAAGTCGTAACCTAGTCGTTAAGACTAAGACTTTGATTCTATTAGGCATTAAGTTTGATTCGGCTCTTACGAACCCTTAAAAAATGTAAATGATAATTTATTTATGCATTAATAAAACCAACGCTTATTAGTGGAATTTGATAAGTTTTGAGAAAAGAAATGTTAACTTTCAAAATCATTAAAACTTTACTATTCGTACTAGTTTCACGAAGATAGAGCCACATGAATCTTTTTGTCAAAACTGCAACATAAATGCATGTAACGCTAACACGCCTATGCTGCCACTATAAAATACACTGTCAACACAACATATAAGAACTTATATACTGTGTATGAGGATTATATTCACGCTTCTAATTCCTCTTCTATTTGACTACATTATACTATTGGGAGTACTTGCTTTTATAAACCATCTTTTTTTCACTTATATATGCCATACAAATATGTTTAATATCTGTACTTATATGATTCGTGAAAGTATATACTCCTAAAAGTGCGACACATAAATTGAATCCATGCGAGCTGCCTCCATTTAGATCAACCAACGATATTTTGATACTGATGCCTAGTGCCAATCCAATCATCATAGTACAGATGGATGGATTGGATCTTTTGCTCAAATGAAAATGGAAAAATCGAGAGAAATATAGAATAAGCTCTTGTGGCCCAAATTCCGCTTTTAGACAGCAACCCAGACCAAATAAGGCCCAAAAAAACAAAGCAAACGTTCAAAAAAAAAAACCAAAAAAAAAACAGTTGAAAAAGTGAAGAACCAATAAATTCACGCATCGTGGGTGGAAAACAAGTTGCGTTTGCCTGTGCCCGTTGAATGTGAAAATTCAGACGAGACCACAATCTGACCGCTTTCTCTATCACTTCCTCTCTCTAATCTCTCTGTGATGAAAAAAACGGAAAGAGGGGTCGTCATTATTGATTTGATTTGTTTGATTAACAATCTGCAAATGGGATTAATTCAAATGGTGCAATGAAATGAAAAAACAAAGCAAAAAAAGATAGGCAGAAGAGAAGAAATTAGTAAATTACCACTCTCTTTCTCTGTCTTTGTCTCTGTAGACTAGATGCAGATGGATTCTCTCTCCTCTTGTTGGATCTTTCTCGCCTTCCTTGCTTGTTTGCCATGTTTGTCACCTGTTGATGCTCGGAATCCACCTAATTCTTCAATCACTCCCATCAATCGCGATCTCTATCATTCAAGGTAGGTAACCCTTTGGTTTTTCTTCAGTTTTACATGGTTTTTGGCGTTTCATTTTGCCCCTTTTTTAGTTTTTTTATAGTTTGGCTGCCCATAAAATGAGCGCGCTTTATTGGGAAGTGAATTTTTTGGGGTTTGTTTTTGTGGGTTTTGTTCGAATTTTTGTGGGTATGATTTGGTTTTACTTGTAGTGCTGACTTGATGGAAGAGATCGAAGCATTGGTACATCGTCATCCAAACAAGTTCACTGTGAGTGTTTGTTGTATCTTCTTGCAATTTCTGATATTCTATATATAATATGTGTTAACTTGCTAATTAAGAGTTTGGAATTAAGTATTAATTTTTAACTACTGTAATTATCGAACAGATGGAAACATTTGAAGGTGAAAATAAAGGGTACCTGGCACATGTAGCTGTTGTAACTTATTGCAGGAATAGACAGGAAAATGATAAGTCGAAATTCAGGGTACTTCTTGTAAGTTTCTTCACTTCCTTTGTTAGTTTTGAGTGATGAGTAAGGGTAAGATTATGGTAGTTAATGCTTTTGGGAATTAAGATTTCTCTCGCTGGTGATGAGAGATGAGTAAGGTTAGGACTGTTGTAGTTAATGCTTGCTGGACATTAAGATCAAGCACAAAAAAAATTTAAGTGGTGAAATTTTCTAGTTAGATTGAAACTGCATTTTGCTAGATCAGCTTGTTAGCTGGGCACTTGCAACTTATTTATGGGATTGTGATCATCACTGAGAACATTATAGCTTAATTCAGAAAATACTATCTTGTGAGCAGAAAGTACCGGTCGTGTGGAGTGAGGTGTGAACTATTTAGTAATTGTTACTGAGATATACAATTCGGCAATTAGTGATTAGATTATTCTCAGATTGGTGATTGGTGCTGTTTTTGACAGATGATTCCTTGTCTTCCAGAGTTTTGGGCAGCATGGAAGAGAGCTCATAACAACGGAGCTTGCCTTTAGAATCCTATCAATCTTGAGTGAGGAAGAGTTTCTGCCCAATATGGACAGATTGTCCTTGAACGCCACTCTTGACAGGCTTATTATCAAGGTAATTTTGCTCTTGACAGCTGAAAAAAGGACTTTATGGCAATTAATTTTAGCTTGAATTATCGTCAACTATCGGCAAATGCCTTAGAAAACTCCTTTCTACTTTTCCAAGGAGTAATACAATCACAGTCTAATCTGGCGGTTTACAAAACTAGTCTCCTTGTAAAGCAGGGATAAGATTGCTACATCTAACCCCCTCATACCTGGTAGGACTTTGGGTATGGATTTGGATTTTTCTTGGTAATAAGCATTCAAATTATTGGAACATTAGATAATAGTTAAAAAATAGATTATCATTGTGTCTTTTGTTACTTACTCTTGGCTCCAAAAAAGGTTTGTTATGGACACTTGGTTTCTAAGCCCTGTCTAGAGCTAGGACAAAATGTGTTGAAGCAGCGAAACCTTCTCTTGTGTCATGGTAGAAACCAGAAAGAGAAAGAAGTCACATAACTTAAAAAATGAACTCCTCTGTATCAATTGCGATACAAGCAGAAGTCTCCCAGTGGAAAATTTGAATTGAAAGTTGTGGAACTGTGATGATATCTTTGTGCAAGTCCTTGTCAACTACGCTTCGGTGTCATGGAGAGATGCTACATATAATTCTAGAAGTAGATGCTGTCCCAGGTTACGCACACATCGCTGAACCGCTCTTCTGTGATCGATTTGCGGAGAGAGCAGTCATGGTGTGTATTTCTTGTACATGTAAATGTGATTGTGCAGTTCATCTATCCTAATGGCTGGAGAACAGGCCAGTATCTGGTCAAAGTTGAGGAGCTTCTTTAATATCACATTATCCCTTATGTAGTGCAGTAGCATTTTGGTTGCTTTAGAGTGTTCAAACTTCAACCGTGAGAACTGATCTGTGCTCCTTTGCTCATAGTAAAGTGACTTGATGACCACACAGTAACTTTGCACTGGTTTGAGCTTCTTGATCTATTCTGGCCGCTAGTGCTAGGCTGCTGTTGCCTTTTGTGACATCAACATTAGTTCTTTAGCACACTGATGTATAGAAATTGAATAAAATTGGACAAGATTACGTTTTTTCGTTGCTTTATCTCAGATTTCTTATTGCAAACAAGGAAGCTTATGCAAGATTCTAATTTATGGTTATCTGAATTCAGATTGTGCCGATGGAAAATCTGAATGGCCGGAAACTTGTGGAATCTGGAGATCTTTGCGAAAGGAGAAATGGCATGTATTTGACGTAGTAGACTTCCATTTTGGTGAAACATGTCTCGTGTATGCTAGAAAATATCTCTGAACCCACCACTGTTTTTGTGACAGGAAGAGGAGTTGATCTCAACCGCAACTGGAGTGTAGATTGGGGCAAAAAGGAACAGGTTAGTATCACTCATTTTGCATTGATGTCCTTTTTTGGTTAGTGTTATGAAATGCGACTACCCCAAGTAGGAGAGAGTGCTTACGTTGTGGCCATATGTAGATTGTGGTCACAATCATTCAGTTAGTGTGCCATCTATGAGAGCATCCATAGACCTACTAAACCTTTTATTGTTCAATCATGTTCTGAACTTAGTTCTATGCTTTCTTTCTCCCTGTACAATTCCATGGCATACATGTATAAACCTTTAATAATGTTGTATACTTGTTGTATCCCATCTCTTCCTTGGATCCGTGACATTGTTGATCTTAAGGCAATTATGATGTATTGCATCATCCAACATGCCAAGCTTGTGTTGGCATGCAGATCATTAAAGGCGCACTAGAAATTTTAAAAGCAATATAAAGGTAGAGTTATATGCATTAGTGGGACTTAAAATTTGATCTCGTAATGTACAGAGTCGATATCCGAAACCAGGCAAATAGAAGTAAAGGATTTGATAAGACTACATATAGCATCTAGGTGCATTTTTGAGAACCCATTTCCAGGAACCCCCTCAACTGATATGTGCTTGGCTTAGAGCAACTGTGAGATGGGTGACCCTATTTCCAGGAACCCATTCCACGAATTATTTGCATTTCTGTGAAATTCTTTGGGAAGCGTGTGAGTGATAATGAACCATGTTGAGATAGCCTCTGGTGTTTCATGTGGCCTTTTTTGTTAGGTAGTTAGATTCAGCGGTTGGGCCATCACAAATGTTGAAAAATTGTAAGCAGATTCGACGTGTTATATGCAACTAGATTGTGAAGAAACCTGTTAGAGTATGAAACTAGGTATTGTCCCACATTGATAAAATGAAGGGTTTGAGCATGTATATAAGCTTGTGAGTTACTCCACCCATTGCCAATTGATTTTGGCTTGGAACCTCATTTGAGCTTGTATGCATGACTTTTTGTTTAAGGCCCAAACTATATTAAAAATTTAACAGAACCCGACCAAGGAGACAGACAATGAAGAAGCAAAAAGGAGAAAAGCAAAAGATAAGTTTTACACATAATATGCTGAGAACATTGTTCTGGAGTCCTGTATAAGAATCGGATCACCTTTTTTCTCAAGCCTTGTTCTTGAGTTACTTTCAGTTTGCCTTATGCTTCACCTTTTAGAAACCAGTTGTTATAAGTTCGGATATGTTTTTGGTTTCGGAGTTCTTAATCGTTGAGACAAGTAGACAACCAGGGTATGCCACCTGAACACAAGGTGCCACAACAGGAATTGATTTTCTACAGCTGATTACAATATTTGAATTTGATATATATGATGACATCAACCCTAAACAACATGGATCAGTACATAAACATTTAACATGCTTCTTTGTATTTGCCCCTTCTGTGACTTGCACTTTCTATGGGTCAGTTTTCGGCGTGAGAATTTACTTGCCTTTTCTTCATGTTTGTAACAGGATTATGATCCTTACGAAGAAAGTCCTGGACGTTCTGCTTTCAGTGAACCTGAATCCCAGATTATGCGGAAACTAGTGCTGTCATTTCAGCCACATTTATGGGTTAATGTGCACTCTGGAATGGAAGTAAGTTATTTTCTTATTTAGTTTATTCATGTTAAGAGTCTTGTCAGCCAACTAGTGAGTCGATCAGCTTCCACAGTTTTGGATATGGTCTCCCCCTCCCCCCCCCCCCCCCCTCTCTCTCACACACACACATACAAACAACTTTTATCACTGATGGTGTCCATGTTTGGGGCAGTAGATTTCTTTTTCAGCTGGGCAAGATAGACACACCCTTTTAACTTCAAGAAAGCACACCAAATGGTTCATTAGATAATTAAAATAAGTTGATTGTGGTCACACAACAGATCAGCTTGAAGTGGAAATCTTAATAGATGCTGGAGTCCATTCATTTGAGAACCATGGGGATCAATTTGGTCATTTTGTTATAGATCTGTGTAACTTGTTGTTGCCTTGAGCGTTACAGTCTAGAGTCAAATGTATTGGCATCTGCTCGTGTAGGTTGTTCTTTGTCTGGGAATTCTAGTTACTAACTTACTTGGGATAACCCTCCCCACTTCTCTATCATTGAACTTTCAAAAAATAGGGAAAAAAAGAAGAAAAGAAGAGGTAAACATGAGGGTAAGTCGGTAAGATAGGTGAGGTAATGAATGAGAAAGTGAATGATGCCTCCATGATGTGTCAGCTACCTCTGTCTTTTGTGGTGGCTGATGTCCTGCATTTTTCTTATTTATATATTTATATTTAGGTAATTGGGGTAAATTATAGAACCAATTGATTGACTGGTGTACTGGGGCATAAATTTATTGCTTGCTCTCACGGAGTTGATTTCGGCTTGACGACAAGCCTGATATTGGTGGACTGTAACTACTACATGATACGTTACGTGCAACCAGGAGCTAGTAAGTCTGGAACCAGGCTATGAAGATATGAAAGCAGCCTCTTTTTTTTTTTTTCCCCCTTTTTTGGGGGGGGGGGGGGGGGAGGGTTCTTGGCATTTGACAACATCTCTCCGTGAGCATAAACTGTCTGTTGCCCCTGCTCTTTTTACCAGTTTGCAATATGTCGACGAGGATTAATTGTATCAGTGGACATTATTCAACCTTCTTGTGAACATATTACATCCCTGCCCTTCCCTCAGCAATTTTTATCCTCTGTCCTTGTTTGGACCTGGACCACACTCCAAGACCTGCAGAGAATCCATGAGACACGTAGCGAAATATGGGACAACTATGAGGAATGATAGATACGCAACCCCCCCCCCCCCCCCCCCAAAAAAAAAAAAAAAAAAGTAAAGAAAACCCGGAGAGAAGCTGGAACACAGAGAGTATGCATTTGCTTCTTGGAGAATTAGAAGTTGGAATCTTGTTAAGCTTCTGTACTAAATCCAGTAAACCCCCAAGGCCACCAGCTGATAATTTAGCTTAGGGTGGTCTAGCAGTTGTTTTTTGTTAGACTGGAAAATGTTATGGACTTATGGTTTTTGTCATTCTAGTTGTACAGATGGCAATAAAATATGGTTTGCCGCTTGACGTTACTCTGCTCCTTCCTCTTTGCTCCTCAGGCTTTATTTATGCCGTATGACCACAAAAACTCCACTCCGGATGGAGAATTGTCAATGAGAATGAAAGCATTGATCACACAGTTAAATAATCTGCACTTCCAAGGTCGTTGCATGACAGGTTCTGGAGGAGGCTCTGTCGGGTTAGTTTTGCTTTGCCCACTGAGAATAACTGTATAATCATATATGGACAACTCTTAGCTGTTCTAAAGTACTTTCTGCTCTCCTCGTCATGGACGGTGTTTTTTTCTCGTCGGCTTTTTACAACTTGTAGTTGTGAGAAGTGTGGCGTAAAAATTCATGCCCTTAGTTAAATATTTAAAAAACAAATAGTGTCTATTTCCTGTCTGGTTAGGCTAAAAAAGATTGATAGGTTTCAGTATGCAAAGCTGAATTTGGGTCAGCTGCAACTGATTGTGTTATAAAGATTTAGGTGTTGTGGGTGCCAACTAGCTTAAAGCCTTTGCGGGCTTGGACTGCTGAAAAACAAGCTTTCGTTTTCCGTTTTGCCTCTCATCACACAACCCGAAGGAAAGAAGGGGGATATTCAGCAACTTGTTAGGGATGTCTAGCAACTTGTTCTTTGTGACCATGAAAGGAGGTTAGCAATAATTCCATCAGGTCATTATAATTGGTTTGTGTATCAAAATCCTCAAGAGAGGAAATGAGGGAGAGGGGAAGAAATATAACCAATTTGCAGCAACAGCAATTAGCAATTTTGTCGGGCTCCCTTAATTACTGACTCCCTTGCAAAGCATATTCTTGATTTATTGCTGCTTTTGTCCAGCTATCTGGCCCATGGTACTGCAACAGACTACATTTATGAGGTTGCGAAAGTTCCCCTGGTTTTCACCTTTGAGGTTTGTGAGTTGCTTCCCACTCCTTATAATTCGTTAGTTTCACTCCCTGCATTATTCTTATTTCATGCATACTTGCAGATCTATGGAGATGAATCAGCAGCACAGAAGGATTGCTTCAAAATGTTTAACCCAACAGATCTAACCACCTTTAATGTATGTTCACCGCGCTACTTGATTTTCTTTTATGTGATTTTCTTCTTTTAGCCTTTTGAATTAAAGATCCAATAGAAACGCTCTCTCTAGAACAAGGGCTACTGTATTTTTATCCTCCGGGATTCTGGCTATGGGATTGTCCACTACTTGTTTAGTTTGGTTGGGTTGGTTTGGAATGTTTTCTTGGTTTAATGAGAATTGTATTTGTACGATTTTGTTGATCTGTAGAGAGTTCTTAATGACTGGTCTGCCGCATTCTTCACAATTTTCAAGCTTGGTCCATGGCAACTGGTGAAAGCAAACTCCGGGAAAGATCCAACTTCAGTTAAGTGGATATCCATTGATGATTATTTAGATGGATACCTGATGGGGAGACGCAGTCGATATGGGAAGAAAATGGAGGTCTTTGATTTAGGGTTGCAAGAGATAAGATCATATTTCAGACTATTTATGTTGTCTTGTGTCATATTGATGTTTATGTTCTGTACTAGAATTTCAAAGAGCAAGCTCCAAAGGCCCTTGGTTCCTACTATGCCTTCCTGAGAATTTGCACGCCACTTGCCTTGTGTATGCATGAAATGCATGCCATAGGATTGCAGCTGACAAAATTTTGTTGTACCACAGTAGAATTCATTATGTATTCTTTTTCATTCACCATGTGGCGCAGAGTTAAATCTCCAATGTCTCAGATCCACTAGCCCCTCTCCCTAATGTACAGATTGAGCTTGTTTTTGTCTTTCCATTCAATGCTGACTATAATATTGCAAATCTTGCATAATGGCTTGGTACTTGTCTTATAATATTAGCCCACTCATGCTTCAAATTGTTTGATCTTGATGTGGTTCGCTAGGTAGTTTTATTTAGGGTGGTAATTGTTTGCTTGGTCGAGCAGCTTCAGTGGTTCTCGGGTGACAACAGAGGAACCAGCACACCACAGGCAGGGCGGGGTGAATTGTTCTCTTAAGGGCTTTTTAACTTAATGCAGTTTCCTTTCACATCAGTTTATTCAGATATTGACATATTGATGAGTTCAAACAAGTTTCAGTGGAAATAAGCTGAAAATAATACTTCCACCTCACACCGTCTTTCAGGCTTGTTCTTAAAGACGACAATATTTGGAGGCTCTGCTCTTTTACCTTAAGTTCGTTGCGCAATCAATATGACAAGCCCTGTAGAAGAAATCAGCTACTGTTTGGTCCACATAGACAACTCGTTTCTCTTTCAATGGCAAGCCTGTTGGCGTACTGAAAATGAACTGACAGCATTCAGTTCACAAGCTGAAACAACTTAATGTAACATAGCTGCTTCTAGTACATTCATTAGTGGAACAGACATATATGCATAGGTACAACAAATGGAAATAAGATTATATAGAACTAGATAACCTATGCATACAAAATTTAATAGCTACATAATGTGTAAATATTATTCGACTAGCCAAAGCTTGAGCCATGTACACAATCGATGTCCTCAAAAGTAGGGAGGTGCTGGTTTTAACATATCAATGTATCCTTGAAAATCACTTCAAAGAAATGAGCCCTGCCCTTCTCTCTCATTAAACCGTCATCAATTGGTCCCTTGATGTGCTCGTAGCTTCTTTCTAAGAACATAAATCCCTAGTCCCTTGACCTGTAGTTTCCATGAGAATGCACAAACCACGGTTCTCTTCAGACCTATACTGCAAAGCACACTCAGACAGAAAATATATGATTTAAAAGGTAAGAAGGTTCTTCAAATCATGCAGATTTCAGAATTTCTAGCAGGCATTAGAACAAGCATCCATCATAGCTACCTTTCTAGTTCTCAAAGATCTTGAATTTTTAAGGCTGTGTGCCTTTTTTATTCAGAGGTAAGATTGCTTACATTTGAACCGCCATTTCCACCCCATTCACAGGGAGTGCAGACCGTCTTTGAACCTAGGTCTCCAGGATGGGGAGGTCGCCCTTATGCCAGCTGAAGTTAACCGCTCACTGGCAGTTCATGGCTAAATTATTTTCAGCTAGCTTTGGGTTTTTCGCCCCCAGATTCTTTTGGTCTTCTAAGCCTTCATCGGCATTTGAAACTAACTTTCGTTGCAGTCTACAATAGACACTAACTCAACCGCACCGAAAGTTATAGTCACCAAATACACCGAAGTCAGTCAAACTTCTTACTTGGTTCAGAGTCAATACATCTGATTTCCACAAAATGAAAAAAGAAAAAAAGAAAAGAATAAAAAGGAAAAAAAAAAAGAATAAACAAAACAAGGTGACTTGTAAAACTACTCAAACCCGACATCATACACCTCTAAGGCTAAGCGCATCTTGGCCTCTCAAAACCCCAACCTAGGCAAGATCCACAAGATGACATTGCAGATGATAGGTTATTGAGTATGCAGAACGATTAAGAAGTCTTACCCATTAAAAAAAAAAAAATTAACGGGCGAGCTCTGAGCCACCGGATATCATCAGCTAGGAGAGAGGGACAAATTTTTAATATAACTATGATTTCAGCTTTCGCTTCACGTACTTCAGTGCTGACCGCAACATTGCTCTAGCTTTTCTGTCAGGGGTACAGCCAGACAATATCATTTCTTCATAGACGGCAGGAACCTGAAGTTTTGAAAGGTTAGTGCATATTCACCTAACGTAAATTAGCTAAAATTCAATCCCTAGATAGCTTTAGGTATGTAACTCTTTCCTATAGTAGTCATCAAATGCTCTTACCAATGCATGTTCTTCAAACAAGAGAAAGAAGTATGCAAACAAGGAGTGCCGAGCCTACAACCCCATACCCCAGACACACAGGAAGAAGAAAAGGGGAGGACATAGGAGTCAGAATTCAGATGTGGCATTGCTGTTTCTGATGACTACAGCTCGCATTTGTTGACCAGTTTCTAGTTTAGACACTAACACTAATTCCCACAGGTCTGACTGTTTCTTTGAGGTTCTATATATCTTCGTCCGGAATTTTACTCACAACCTTTGTAGTCTGTACTCATAGGTATGACATGGCAGGAAAGCACGAGCAGAAAGGCCATGTGTTGAAACATTAACCAGATATTGGCATGGATGACGAATCTAAGAAAAAGGATAGGAAAGGTTGATAGCATCCCTTTCAATGTTCAGTAAAACCATTCTCAAAGATACTAGTTCAGAGGAAGGATCAATAACTGTTATAACAGTTCGACATACTGTTCCAGTCGATGGCAGCTCTCTCAGGGCATGATAGTTTAAGAGAGCATGGGAAGGATAGACAGCTTTTATGAAGAATGGACTGGTAACTGCTGAACCTTGATATGGAAACAGCAAATAAAATATACTACTCTAACAAAGGTAAGTTTCAGCAAAGTGACAAAATGCGAGCTGCAAGGTTCAACTTTCGGCTTGAGAACAGTATTGGACATGCATACATGGTGGGAATTCATACCTCATCAAATTTTTCAACACGGATTAACACCTTCATAAGTGTTGTAAATGTAACGACATCTGGTTTCAAGTCCTGCAATGTCCATTGGAATAACTTAGTCGCACAATAAGCCGATTCAATGAGATACTGGAGCTATGAAATAGCAGGAAAAGGACTATACACCACGACTTACATTCTCTTTCATATACTGTAAGACAGAAAATGCTTCTGCATTCCTGCTGTCCTCACCAAAAGCATTAATCAATGAATTGAGAGCTAAAATACTTGGCTTCAAGCCATCTGCTCTCATGAGTCTAAAGGCATTAACTGCTTGATCTGATAAACCCTGCCAATTAAGGATACTGGTTCATGCATGTTCAAAAGACATACAACATCAATCACAGAATAATGATGAATTGATAGCTAAGTTCACTGCACTGCAATCCTATGCAAAAGCAACAACCAACACATTGTGAATTGGTTGTTTAGTTTGCAAAATGCATTCTAAATCAAGAATTCTAGTAAGATTATTAAAAAAAATCAATTGCTGGTGTACATTAGGTCATTATCAACAGAACATATTACTTAGTTTTGCGGTGATTGCATTCAACATACCCTTTGAGCATAGGCATTGATCAACGCATTGTACATGGTCTCTGATGGTTTCAACCCACCAGCCTTCATGACCTCTAGGCATTCAATTGCATCTTTAAATCTCCCTGATTGACCATATATATCAACTAATGTTGTATATGTGACAACATTTGGCAATAATCCCTGACCCTGCATACTTCCCAACAGGTTTTTCACCGCTTCCCACTTTTCCTGCTTTCCATAACAATTTATCATGATGTTATAAGTTTTCGTACAGGGAACACAACCGCTGTCTTTCATTTCCTGAAACAAGTCCTCTGCTTTTTCATGTCGCCCGCACTTGCAATGGCAATCAATCAATGTATTCCACGTACAATTATCCGGCTCAATGCCCTCCAATTTCATCCTCTCAAAGGTGTCCATGGCATAATCGAGACAATTATACTTCCCAAAAGTATCAATCATGACATTATAGAAATGTCTGTCAGGCTGTACGCCACTATTCTTCATCTCCCTTAGAACCTGAAATGACTTCTGCCAATCTCCTTTATCCCTATAACTAGCTAATATCCTACTGAAAACAAACGAATTAGGCTGCACATTGCTAGCCTCCATTTCTTTCAACACAATCCTTGCACTTTCCCACCTCCCCGCATTTGCATACGCATCGATTAACAGACTGTATGTATGCTCATCAGGACAAACCCCAATTCTCTCCATTTCCGAGACTATTGACTCAGCATCCTTCAACGACCCGGCCTTAACATATGCCTTCAAAACCGCATTATAAGCCCGAGTTCTAGGCCTCAATCCACCTTCCTTCAGCTCCTCGAACACAGCCTCAGCCTCTTCAGCCCTCCCCATATTCCCTAACGCAGAAATAACCGCCAACAACGTCGCAGTTTTAGCACTCAACCCATTTCCCTGAATCACAGCTAGAAAACACATGGCCCTATCAACATCCCCAGACTTAGCAAACCCTACAATCATATCATTCAAGAGCTGAGCATCAGGCTCAATCTTATCACACTCAATCTCCTCATACAACTTAACCAAGATCGACGAATCCCCCTGCTTAGTCTTAGAAATTGACTGAACAATCAAACTATAATTAACAAAATCAGGTGGGTACCCATCCTGGCGCATCCTAGACATCAAATTGAGAGCTTTCTCAAGATCGTTGTTTCTAGCACAAGCACCAATCAAAGCATTGTAAGTTAAAGCCGTCAATTTCTGCCTTTGAGACAGAAGAAACGCTTCATACAGCTTCTCAGAGCGCCCTAGCGCGTGAATTAAAATGGAGTAAAGCAATTCATATGAAAAACAAAGGCTATGTCTTTGCAGCCATCTCACCACACCATAAGCAGTACCAATGGAGGAAGAAGATGACGTAAGAGACTTGAGAAGCGAGTGCCAGTAGTGCGCCGGTACAGCGCGGTACAACTCGGCGAGTCGGAACTCGGTGGGGTCAAGCAAGTCAGGCGGTGGCGAGTTGGACTCCGACTCAGTGGCAGCGGCGGCGGCGGGAGAGGTAGAGATGTACTCGATGAGAGGAGAGAAGTCGTAGCGGCGGGGGGGTGGTGCATGGTCGTTTTGGTCCTCGGCGTCGGTGAATTGATCAGCGACCAAAGAGGTTCCCGCGGAAGCAGCGGCGGTGTAGGCGGCGGGAGGAGGAGGAGGAGGAGAAAGAAAGTGGCGGCGGAGAGAGAAAGAGGTGGAGAAAGTGAGGTGGCTGAACGGGAGACAAGTGGGGTGTGGAGAAGGATGGCGGAGCATGTTCATATCGATGATGATGACGACGAAGAGGAGAGAGAAGGTGGGAAAATGGGGAGGGAAAATGTTGCCATTTTTTTGGGATAACGCAGTGCAACTGCTCCGCCTCTTGTTCCTTTGCATCCAATTACTTCGACCATTTGGTGCAAGTAAAAATCAAATACATTTGTCCGAACAGTTCAGAAAGGTAAGTATTGATTATTTTTTCCAGTTTAAATTATATGGATTAAGTAAAATATTTCAATAAATTTTTTTCTCTACTTATATGGAGGAATAGATAATTTATAATTTTAAATTTATGATCAATTAGAGTTAGTTTCTTTGTAATTTTTTAATTTATGAGCAAGACTACTATATCAAATCTTTCCTACATCCGGTCTGGTGGCAGGATTTCTGGGGTGTTGGATTTAGATTTGGACCAAAAATCAAGTAAACATGAATGCATGATCTCAAAGCTTAACTAATACAAAGGGTTGTAAACCTTAATAAAATTTTTGAGAATTGTAATTCAATACCTATGACGTATTTCTTTAAGCTGTATGCTGTAAAAAATTGTAAAACAACATGAAAAGTTGTATTAAACTCTAATAAATTATAAAAAGTTGTAAAAAACTGTAAAAAAATCACAATGATAAGGAGCGGTAAGAATTGTAAATTTTAAACGTACTCGTATTTTAAATATGGAAAGAATAAACTATTGTACAAGTATTTAAATTAATTTTATATTAACGTTTTTGTCTCTTTATATAAAAAATAGTTATATAAAGTTGCAGATTGTGACAAGTTATGCATACCAATATGCCCTATATCAACAACTAAAAAGAAAAAAAATATTAAAAAGGTAGTTTGTGACTGTGACAAAAAGATAATGCATACCTTTGCATTATTTGATACAGATATTTTGTAATCTTGTGGCTGAGCGTAAAATATTTTATGTGCTTCCAATAATCACTTTAAACTATTAATTGAGATGATTTATGAATATAGTATAAAAGTTTTCGCGAGTAAGAAGTTTGAGATTTGAATCTAAACAACTTTTATATGAATTATTGTGCAAAATACGAAAAAATATTTATAACACTCACACTTCAAGCCTAAATAAATTTGTGTGAGGGACCTGTAAGAATATAGAGTACTGCATTTTCGACCGTCAATTCAAGCAAAGGTTTGAAAACTAAATTAAAAAGTCTAGGCCATGTTCTTTTCGTTGAGGAATTGCAAGCGTGGAATGCATGAGAGTGGGAAAGGGGGGAAATGAATGGGTGGGGGTGGATCAGAGTTGTTTGTTATATATGTGAGTGGCAATAAGTGGGAATAAGTGGAAAAGAGTTAAATGAAATCGGATAGTTGATGCACGTTACTTATTTTGTTTTTTAATATAATATTTTATTTGTGATAGTAATTGCCGATGATAAGTTTTTTTAGGCTGGAAAAAAAATATTTTCCTGTGTTGATTCGGGTACGAAATATTGTTCTTGGCTGTTGTTACAAAAAAAAAATTGTAATTTTCATTATTCGCAAAATAAATTACAGATGTATTGTTGTTCATATATTAACCAAACACGAACAATGAAAAAAATACACATATGCTCAGGCCGTGTTCTTTTCATTGGTAAATCTAAATTTATCAACCTCAATCCACTTCATAAACTTCAGTAAGAAAATATCAACTTCAATCCACTTCCCACTATTTTAACCAACTTCTACCCATCATACAAAAAAATTCAACCAATTTCAACCAATTTTAACCCACTAGCCCACTTTAACTTTCTATATGGATTTCAATAAAAAAAAATACCCACTTCAATCAACTTCAACCAATTTCAACCCACTTCAACCACCTTCAACCACCTTCAATCAGCTTCATCTTACTTCAACCAACTTCAACAAAAAAATATCCACTTCAACCCGCTTCTACCAATCTCAACCAACTTCATCCATTTACCAACCCATGCTTCCCAACGCAAAAAAAAAAAAAAAAAAAAGCCTCTCCTTCATATATAGAATCCAACATAAAATATCTACCAATCACAAATAACAAACATTTGCTTAACAACACATAAAAAATTATTATTTCTTCAATATATATAACAAAAATTACATCATCTACAATTTTTGGCACGATTAACAAATATTTTCATAACATCCGAAAAATAAATAAAACTTTTCATAATTACTACCAGACTATTCGTACACATAATTATATAAATTATAAAAGTTTTCAGAATATGAAAAATAGTAGTTATATGCAGGAGTAGGAAGGAGTGAGTGAGAGTAGGTGAAAGTGGGAATGAGTGAGATTATTTTTTTAAAGTGTGAGAAGATGTGGAAAAAAGGGGGGAAGAAATGAGTGAGAGTGGCAATAAGTGGGATGAGTCAATTAAATCACGAAAAGAATATGGTCTTAAAAGACAGTGCAAACCATTTGCAGCCAAATTTGTATTTTTATTTTTATATTCAATCATAGAGATGGCAACGGGGCAGGTTGGGGACCGGGGGCATATTCTCTGTCCCCGTCCCCGCTCAGCTCCCCGCCCTCCGTTCCCCCCTTTTCCGTTGTGGGGAAAAAATTTCTCTCTGTCCCTATCTCCAGCGGGGATTCAATCCCTGATAGGACCCAAACGGAGATTTTTTACTTGCAAATTTTTTTCCTCCTATATGAAAACTATATTACAAGTTAGATATTGGATGAAAGATCAAGTTGTCCAGCAGACTTATCTAAATTAATACTGTACAAAGCTCTTGTAGGTTCCATGCAATGCAAGTTTAACAAACTTTATAAAAGGTTATAATTCAACCCAAATCAAAGTTTAATAAGTCTATGCAACACAACCAAAATTAAGTTTAAAGAGTCAAACACAACCCAATCAAAGTATAAGAAGAAAAATAGAGATTATATAGTTAGATAGTTAGGGTTTCTTTCAAGTACATTTACATATATAACCTTAATCTTATGTTCATAAATAAAGGACTTATATACAATTTTAATTATAAATGGGACGGGGATGAGTTTTTTCTCCAATCCGGAACGAAGAAGCACAGATGGGGACGGGGACGGGAATTTTTCCCTAGATGGATAAGCGGGGATTGAATCTTGTCCCCATCTCCGTCCCCATCCTCATTTCAAATGGAGATTTTTTTTCAATGCGGGGTGGAGCTAGGATGGGGACGGAAATTCCACACCCCACTATCATTCCTATTCAATCCCCCAGTGACAAAAAAGGGTTTGAGTGCGTCACAATCTTTTGTACTGGGCCTTAAAACTACGAGTGAACCAATGGGCTCTTGAGAACCCCCCAAAAAAACAGCCACAACAGAAAAGAAAAGAAAAGCAACGACGCCGTATTCACAATATGGGGGTGACGTGCAATCAGTTAGGGTTTTAGCCGCTAACGCCGCGTGGTATCTCAAAGCTCACTCTCCTTCCCCCCCCCCCCACCCCCCTGGAAGAGCATTTGTTGCTGTTGATGGTTTCTTGGTTCTGTGATTCTTGAAAGCAGCCATGGGAGGTCGAGCTCAAGTTAACAAGCCGCACAAAACTCGTTTTGCTTCTAAATCATCCCGCAATGTTCACAAAAGCTCTCTCAAAGGTTTTGCGATTCCTAAACGCTTTATACTTGCTGTTTGCACAATTTGCGATCTTTGCCCTAATTTTAGGGTTTTTGTACTTGTTTTTGATCGTTCAGACAGGCATCAGATAGCGCATTCTGGACGCAATCTTGGTAAGGGTGCTCGTGCTTCTCGAATTCAGCGTAGTAAAATGGTAATTGAGTCTTGCCTTTTGAATTATAGTGGTTATTTTGCTCTTGTAGTTTTGTTGAGTTGGTGATTGAATTTGGTTGTTCATGGTATGTCTGTGATGTTCCTTATGTAGGTTCGGGACCAGAAGCGAGCTGCTGCATTGAACGCCAAGAGAGCTCAAAGCGTTTCGACAAGTCCGCCCCGTGTTATTGTGAGTTCCTTGTGTTCCTGTGAATGACCCAACAAGGGTTTTACTTTAGTTTCAGTAGAACGAGGAAAAACTTGTCAATGGGTGAGACGGTCTCACAGAGGAGAATTTTGAAAATGGGGCAGAGGCAGCCAAGCAATGCGAGAGGACTTGCAAAAGAATTGGGTTTCATGGGATTAGCTCATACTCATAGGACGATCTTGCTTGAGATTAGTGATTTCGTCATGATTTGATGATGTTGGCTAATTGAGTTTCAAATGTTAATCAGGTTCTGTTTGGCCTGTCTGCTAATGTCGATCTCGGTTCCCTCCAAAGAGACCTATTGGCATTATTATCATCGCAAAACAGTGATGAATTGTTCCCAACTGCTGTTTCTTCCGAGTACAAGATGAGAGCTACGGTATGTTTATGGTGTTACATAGAAAATTGTAGGTTTTTTATTTCGATGTTTGCAATTTGTTTGATTATGTGAGAGCTTTCATTTGATGTCATTACGTTATGTACGTGTGATATGATTGTTGTATTTGAGCTCTGTTTGTCGTGAAGGAGACAATCACATTAGCTGGTCATGTTGCGCTTGATTGACGTTCTAACATGTGAGATTAGACTAGGACATCTTGATGTAGGAGTTCTTGATACTGTGAGATCATGCATGGCCCCTTTTTTTATTTATGTGTTTGGGTTTCATTGAATAGCCTTTCATTTATGGCTTCAGTTATGAGCAATAGTCACTAGTAAGTCACAAGCAGTGGGAAATGACCATCGGAACTGGTCAAGACATCGGTTTCAAATTCTATATCCTGCGTTTTTTTCTTTTAAAAGTTTGCAATGTTCTAAAGTGAATGTTTGTTAGTCAACTATTTTTCCATGTGATGTTAATAAATAAATAAGGTAGTTGGGATAATTATTCATGGAGCAAACTATCATAGCTGAAATTACATGAAGATTGTGCCTCAAGATGGAGCTTCATTAGGTTCAAGATTTGGCTAAGCTGAATGACTAAATTGGTGTGAGGATGAGCTTAAAGATACTTTTCTCATAAATACTAGTCAAAGTTCCTTTTGAAGATATTGAGGAGACTTTCCTTGGAACTACTGTTCATACTAGCATCTTCTTGTTCTCTCAATCCTGTTGTATTTTTGTGTGATTCTTATCAAGAACCCATTGAATTATTTTAAGAGTCACATTTTATTTTTATGTTCTTTGTTCACTTTATTCCATCTGCTGTAATATATAACACTGGCTTAACCAAAACTCACTAGCCTTCTCAGTACCTGCTTCATGATTCTTTTGTTTCAATTTGAAGCTGAGAACTATTGGATTTGGTGAATAAAACCTATAGTAATTTTTGCTTGTAGGTACTGAAAGCACCTTATGGAGATCTATCTTCCTGCGTGGAGATGGCCAAGGTACTTATTTATGCTAGTTTTAAGCTTGATTTACTCCTCCCTCAAAGTAACAACTCTTAGTTTCTGTATTCAAAGCACTTGCTCATTTTGATTAAACATTTTGTGTCACAGGTTGCTGATTTGATTGCTTTTGTTGCTTCGGCAAATTCTTTACGTGAAGATGGCTTATCTGATTATATTGATCAATTTGGTGCTCAATGCCTTTCTGTATTTAGGGCCATTGGCTTACCCAGCACCGTTGTCTTTATCCGTGTAAGAGTTTGGTCTATTATATGCCTTTCAGACACGTCAATTAGAGGACATCATTTGATTTACTGGCTAAGCTTATCTCTCCCTTTTTCTTTTTAAATGTTCTAGGACTTACCTAGTGATCTGAAAAGAAGACATGAATCTAAGAAATTCTGCGTATCCAGTCTTTCTTCTGAGTTCCCCGAGAGCTGTAAATTTTTTCCAGCTGATACAAAGGAAGAGCTGCACAAGGTAATGTCTGCTAGCTTTGTGCCATAGATTTCATTGCTTTCTTTGTGTTTGAGCCACATCACTTCATATGAACTTGGACATAATACTTGTTGTTGGGTATTGAGCTTTTTCATTTTTCATGTTTTACCCCCCCGAGTTCTAACGTTGTCTTCTTTCTTTTTCATTGTTGATGCAGTTCCTATGGCTTTTAAAGGAACAAACGTTGACATTTCCCCACTGGAGAAATGAACGAGCTCATCTTGCTGCCCAAAAGGTTCATTTTAACAACTTTCTCATTCTGCGTCTGGGTGTTCTGTATTTCTGTTGCATGTATAAGTGGTTGATATACTTTCTTCTAGCTACTGGAACTCAGATGATACATCTCATTGCCCATTGTATTGACGCTTTGGTATTAATTCATGGTGATCCATAATTTTAAAATATGTACACCTTTTCATGCATTTTCTGGTTGGTAGACTCTTATTGTTGAGGCTTTGGCATTGAAAAATATTGATACTGGACAAGAATTTGGCGGCAATTCGGCAAAGGGATTGAAGGGAAGGTTGTTTTACTTATACAGACGATTGGGTCTTGTGCTGGGCCATGTTTGGACGAACTGCTACAATTTGATGTATGTGAGGGACCATGTTAAATAGTGACCCTGGACAATTATCCTTTTATGCTATAGCAAGCTTTTTTTTCTCTGACCATATACCTTTTACTCTTTCTTCGTGGTGTAGGATTTTGAGCATTTGCTGACTACCATAGCTGTGGTTGCATTCTTTGACCACTTAAATTTCAGCTGGAAAGTTTGTACTGACTTCACATTTTTGTTGTTGTCAAATACTTATAGGTTGAGATGGTTGATCATGATTCTTCTTTGGGAAAATGTACCCTCCTTCTCACTGGTTATGTTCGTGCTCGTAACCTCTCTGTGAACCAGCTGGTAATCCATTTAACTTGTTATCTAAGTATTTGAAAGTTTTATTTCTTGTTTGAAATATGGTACTTAAATTCTGACTTGTTGCTGTGAATTAGGTTCACGTCTCTGGAGCTGGTGACTATCAATTGTGCAAAATTGAAATTTTGAATGATCCATATCCTCTAAATCCAAGAAAAGGACAGGACTCGATGGATGCAGATGATGTACATGATGTGCAGGTTGGAAATATTATGATAAGATGATTCCTATGTCCAATTGGGTTGAATGTGGGCACACACACACACACACACACACACACTCACACACACAGACATATATACACACACATAGACATACATATACATATGTATGTATGTATGTATGTATATATATGTGTGTGTGTGTGCGCGCGCGCGCGCGCGTGTATTTTAATGAAGCCTCCTCTCATTTACCATATCATTTGATGAGTTCCTAAAAGTTTTTCTAATTTGCTGTCAAACACATATGTCACTTGTGCTATCTGTTCTGCATTTCTTATCATAGTCCAAGCTCAATTCTTTATTGAATTTTTTAAATATAAGATGTATCTAGAGATGAGTTATGATGCCATCCTTTTGCTTGAGACGGCATATAGTAGTCAGCTTGGTTTCAAGTTGCAAGCTAATTATGGAATTACCTGGAGCTCTTAGTCAGATCCTGGCATCCTGCTTAGATGTCAACGTAGGGGACATAAGGAAACCTTGTTCTCCATATAACAAAAGGAGTACAGAACTACAGATGTAGGGGATCTTATGAAATCTTATCATTCATGTAGCAAAAGCAGAAAATATGGTTAAAATCTCAAAGCTAATTATTTGAAAGTTACCAAGAACTCGTTGTTTACACCTTCTGTGGAAAGTCTTCATGGCCTCATAACCTGTGGTATCTTTTTTCATTGGTCCTTGTGTTGTTTAATTTTCTTCTGAGGCGGATCTTTTTGCTACATCTCTCATTATATGCTCTTACATGTGCACATTTCTTTTTATATCAGGTGATTCGCACGATAATGCCTGATGGTTCAAAGCAAGAGCCCTTGCTTGTTGAAAACATTCCTGATCCCCTTGCTGGAGAACAGGTACATTATCAATTCCCTAAGTCTTTGCTTTGTAATTGGTGCTGTAGTACCCATGATATGTGTAGAGACCCCCTCCCCAAAAAAAGAAAGCAAAAAAAAAATGTCCCATTTTAACTTGCTGATGTCACTTAGACTGAAATCTGAAGACGCGTTTGGACTGCTTGAAGTATTTTATTAAATAATCTTAATCTACCTTGTTACTTGGACTCTTCACTATAACACAGATACTTGTTTTGGCCACTGCATGCTAACATGGGTGGATATTGACACTTCGTGTTGGCTGGAAACCTAGAAAGTTGGAACATTGTAAATTTTCAAAGAATTGCTTAAGTCTTGGGCATGGGCACTTTCCCATGCCGGCCGTTTATGCTGAGTTTGAGTAATGTACCTTACAAATTACAATAGTATTTGGTGCCAGATGGCTAGATGGACTATATTCAATTTCCATCTGAAAATGAGCAGTTCGTTTCAGTTATCTCTCATATTGAATCTAAATTATTTAGCAATATTAGATTTCATCTCAACATGAGTATCTTAGACGTTACAAATGCTGTGTCACTAAGCATTAAGAATGTCACTGAAGATGCTTCAGCTTGTTTGGTGTCTTCACCCTTATTTTTGCTGCATCATGTTGATTCTGACGCCCCCTTGTCCATCTGTCTGGGTCTCCATGCAGTTCTAATTTTGGTTTCAATATTCATGGGGATTGCTTTTTGGCACTTGTGCTTTTTCTCATCAGACATGGCCAACAGAGGCGGAAATGGCTGAGGCAGAGGAAGATCAGAAACAGAAGAAACTGAAAAGGAGGAAACTACCAGCTGGCACATCAGAGTACCAGGTTTGTGCCTTTCTTGTCATCGCATTTTTTGATTTCTTTTTCTTTACCTTGGCCCCACGGATATTTCTTTTTCATCTTCTCTTGGGGATAGGTATTCACTGGTATCTCTTAACCCAAAAAATGTGATGTTTCAGGCAGCTTGGATTTTGGATGACAGCTATGAAGATGACTTTGGAAGTTGTGACGAGGAAAATAACGGCATGGTCTTGGATGGGGGAGAAAATGGTATTCCTTCTGATGAGGCTTTCAACAAATACGACTTTGATGAAGATCAAGGCTCTCTTGACCTAGGAGATTCTAACATAGAGACTGAGACTGATTCAGTGATGGTGGTATGTTTAGTTGACAATTTGATGCCTTTTTCCCTGCTTGAGTTATGCTTTTTAAAGTCGCATGGTGCTTGTCAAGAGATCCCGATAAAGGAGCAGTCCCTCATGGTTTAGTCAAATTGCAGCTTTTGTCTAGAATGATAGAATTCTTGAGTGTGATCATTGCAAACTCTCTCCCTGGGGTAGGGACAGTACCAATTTTTAATAACTGAGATGTTTCATTTAGTCTGGTAATATGAGACTATGCAATAAGATCGTTGCAAGGAGTAAAGATGCGCGATGATATACCTATGTTTGCTTAATCTTTGTGGGTATCGCAGTTATATGCCTGAAGTCTTTAATTTTGCTTACAGTATCCTATGACTTTTTATTTTTTATTTTTTATTTTTTAGGGGGTGGGGGTCGGATCTGAATAATTTAATATAAAATCATTAATTTAAAGTGGTCAACTTCATTCCCTTTACAGGATGGGGAGAACATGACCCGGGAGCAGATAGAGGATGATATAAAACGACTAAAAGATGCTCATGCTGAAGATGAAGGTATTTTCTTTGGTTTTGATGGTTTTTCTGGCCTACATTTAACTATCTATGGTTATATATTGTTTATCCATAGCGTTCTGCTTATGGCTTATGAGCACGTAAGTATACCTGCACATGCATTGGTCTATGATAATTGCATTAGAGCCTCTTTTTGCTGGGCTATTTCCATCAAGTTGCTAGTTGCCAATTCCTGCAGCGCTCCTCCCAATTCTGCTAATAAAGTCTTGAAGAAGTGTGAACTGTCAGTGATGTTGCTCCTGCTTAGCTGTTGCTTTGTGATATGTCTTTGGTTTTCCCTTTTCTGTAGTGTGAAATTGCGGGTGGTCGACCCCTCTGGCACCCCCTTCCCCAAACAAACCCTATACCTCCCGGGCTCACCTTGGTGGGCATCTTAGGTGTATTTTACTTTATATGATTTTGTTGGTTTTTTAAATGTTGCGAGGGCACCTGATGTGGTCAGAAGAGCAATGATAAGCGTGTCTTATGCTCTTTCCTGTTTCAGCTCTATGGTCCTGCATTTCTCTTACAAGATTCTTCTCTCTTGTTTCTCTCGGAGACATTATACTTCTATGAGTGGAATGAGGATGTGTGTGCACTTTTCACACTCCCAAGTGTGTCTCTAGATGTTTGAAATTGAATTCTTTGAGGTCCCTCAACAAATTAACTTGTTGCCCATATTGGTACCGTGTAAAGACTATGTTTGCTTTTCTATAAATAGGAAACCATATGCATGTGGCGATCCTCCATGATTTCCATCCTTTTCATGTTTCATGATTGGCATATAGATCATAGAATTTATTCTTTTGTGTAGCCGACTTACTTTGCACCCTGTCCTTCTCTCATGGCGAGACCGTTTAGCTAATTTACAACTATGACAAGGGATGACAGTATAGTCCGAATTCGATGCACCGATCTATGGCAAAATTTTTCGATTGAAATCCCAAAAAACAATCTGATTCAAATCTACTCAAAAATAATCCGACTCCAATTCGATTGGACTTGGAGGAAGGTCCATGCGATTACTTTTGTTAGCAATTTCACCTTTTTTTTGAATTTAGAAAAATCCTACAAAATGTTTGCACAGAAATCTTGTTTTTGTGGGTCTCGTGGAATCAGTCTCTCTACGGGCAGAGATGTCGGTAGAGGTAAGGCTGCCTACATCTGGATCTTCCCAGACCCCGCGAAAGCGGGACCCACACTGGGAGGTGTGGTGGTGGTGGTGTTATTTGAATTTAGAAAAATCCTAATATCTTGACTCTAAAAAAATCTGCATAAGGTTTGCACTTTGTATGCAATGTCCTTTTTTTGTTTAATAGTTTCTTCTCCCTTCCCAAGCTGCCTGCCTCTTTGGCAACCAAAGCAGAGTTTTCTTTTCTGTCCTTACAGCTAGTCTACTACTGTCTATTCTTTTTCCTCTTTAAGTGACTTCGTCTTCTCTTTTTTCAACATCTTCTTACTTTAATATATTGAAATGTCTGATATCAAAAGGTTTTCGGCTTTGAACAGATGTTTAGCATTGCATTTACAAGTGAGCAAAGCACAAGATTGAAAATAAAAATTGTGCAAATATTGAATGAAAATGTACAATCAGATTATATCCAATTACATTCGGATTTAATCCGATCCGAATTGGATCTAGCATCCTATGCAATGGAGTCGGATTTGAATGTCTAGATATCCAATCCAAATCCGACCCGTTGCCATCCCTAAGTCTGTGACAGATCCAGAATGTGTCTCATCAGAATGGGGTGCTGGTAGGTCCTGGCCCATACACTTACGTGAAATGACCTATTGCTATTATGTGGAGAAAAAGTGCTTGCTTTTTGTAGGATCAGGGCCCCATATAAGCAAAAGTTGAGGGACACATTGATTACTGTGAACCATGGTTAATCTTTGTTGAAATTTGATGATCAGAATACTTGCTTCCACTCACTGTGTTGGTGTTGATTAGTGTGCAACTTGACTTTCAGAATTCCCTGATGAGGTTGATACTCCATTAGATGTTCCTGCAAGAAAACGGTTCGCGAAGTACAGAGGCCTCAAGTCCTTTAGAACTTCTTCATGGGATCCGAAGGTGAGATTTATATGGCTGCTGAGATGAAACATTTAACTCTTACTGTTAACAGCTCAACTAATCCCTCTGTCTTGTTGTGTACATTGCTTGTGTGCCTCAATGATTAGGAGTCACTGCCCCAGGAATATGCCAGAATATTTGCATTCGATAACTTTGCCAGAACCAAAAAACATGTTCTTGCTAAAGCATTGGAATTGGACAAGGAAAGCAATGATGACACTGTAGCATCTGGCACATATTCAAGGCTTTATATCAAGGATGTACCATCCACTGTTGCATCAAAAGTATGTCTGCGTGCGAACATAATGCCCATCATAGCATGTGGCCTCTTGCAACACGAGTCCAAGATGTCTGTTCTGCATTTCAGGTACATGAATCTTTTTGTATTTGTATTTTTTTCTTCTGGCTTCAATTGTCTGTGCCTAGCTAACAAACTGTACTTGCGGTCTCATCAGCATCAAGAAGCATGATAGCTACACTGAACCTATCAAAGCAAAAGACGAACTGATATTTCATGTTGGTTTCCGGCAGTTTGTCGCTAGGTAAAGATTTCTACTGGCACCAGAGGGTTTTTGTTAATAAATTATATAAATCCGTAGTTGTCAATCAACATGCTAAGTTTTGGTGGCTTGCAATTCACAGGCCAATATTTTCTACTGATAACATCAACTCAGACAAGCACAAGATGGAGAGATTTCTTCATCCAGGACGATTTTCTGTGGCTTCAATATATGCTCCAATTTCATTTCCACCTCTTCCTTTGATCGCGATGAAGAATGTAGGGGATGCGAGTCCTGCAGTCGTGGCTGCTGTTGGTTCTTTGAAAAGTGTTGACCCAGATAGGATTATATTAAAGAAGATCATTCTGACTGGGTAAGTATTTCTTTGATTGCTATCAAACACTTAATAGTTACACCATTTGACCCAATAAAAGAAGCAAAACACACTTTGCATCACCAAATTTGCCCTGTAGTATGTTTGCAGAGACTGAAGAGGGTTTTTGAAGTTTTGTCGTAGAGTTGGTTTCTTGGAAATCTTTACAAATAAAATATTTTTGCAAATATAGCCTCAGCTTCTTCATCAAGCAGTTGGGAATTTCTGGGAAACAGTTATTGGTTCTGGCAATTTTTTTTGGGGTTCCAAGGAGGTCATTGTAGCATCTTGGTTCTTGAAGCCTTGGGTCAAGGTTGAGTTTGAAGCCCCTTTTTCAAAGTTTTTGAATTATTGTATGCCATTAATGAAAAGTAGTTATCAATTTAGCAGGTTCACTATTGCTAGGTCACCTAACACAGTCAACTGTTCATGTTCATCCATGATCCGTGTATCTGTGGCTGTGATCTTTGGTGAACTCACCTCGATTGTTTCATTCTTGTTCTTTTCTGGAGCACATTTTGTATTATCTTCAATAGTGTCTGCTTACTGTGTGTATCCAACCTTGATATCTCCCGACCCCAACTTTACATTTTGTTATTAGGTAATTTCGTGATGCAGACTATCTTTCATTTCCATTTTTGTTTGGTTTCGTATCTCTTGACCTCCCCCACCCCTCTTTATTTTTTTTCGTTTTGAGCTAATCTAAGTAATGCAGACTATTTCCCGTTGGGCATTGACATTGTTGTTTAGTTTCCTGTGATCTTCATTGCTATAGCAAAAGCTGGTCTTCTTAAAGACTTCTTACTTCAATTTATATGCTAGTATGTGTAACTTAATTCAGTTGTGTTTGCCCAGTTTTAGGATAAGTTTTGTTTTCTTTATATTTATGTTAGTGTAACTTGATAGAGATATACTGCTAGATCAATTAGGATTCTTGTGTTTGCCTTTATAATACATTGGATATAAAATATTCTTTGATGCAGTTACCCTCAAAGAGTTTCAAAAGTTAAAGCCACAGTCAGATATATGTTCCATCAGCCTGAAGATGTGAGATGGTTTAAGGTATGATGAGCTGCTATATATGTGAATAAAAAACTAGGCTTTTAACTGTGGCTTCAGCTCATTTGAAATCACTAAATGTTGCAGCCTGTAGAAGTATGGACTAAGTGTGGACGTCGTGGCCGTATAAAGGAGCCTGTTGGTACACATGGTATGTTTATTTTATACCATATTGGACCTTATGAAAAACTGTTTCCCTTTCTTTATTGTGCAAATACATTCTTCTTGTCTGATTTTTCTGTTTCTTTCTCTTAATTTTTTCTGGGGGGAAGGGGGTGGGGAGGGGAGTGTGAGGTTTGATGGTTTTCATGTTTCCTGACCACCAATAGCTAAAGTCCTGCCTAGACATGGTGCTCTTGGGGACATATACAGCGTTGCCCCTAAATTGTTAAGAGTTTGTTTATATTGAACCCTACATGCGAACTACATTCACGGTGGACTTGTCCATAGCAAAATCTGGTTAATGTGGGCTACACCAGGAATATTGTTAAGCTGGTTGTGTGTGCTGGTTGACAGCCCTCTCTTTTCAAGTTTTGGCTCTTATATTTTGTCATATGATTAGTTGAAGATCACGCTGAATATGATACTGGTACTGATTGTCCTTGACCATAATTTTAGCTTGGGAAAAAACAGTCTGGAACTCTTAGCAGATTTCTCAAACCTAAGAGAAAAATAGAGTCAGCAGCTTTGAAGGTTGCCCCACTGCCTTGAACGTGATACTGGTTCCAGATTGTCCTTCACCAATTTTTTAGCTGGGGGGGGGGTGGTCTGGAACTCTCAGCAGATTCCTCATACCTAAGAGAAAAGTAGGGTCAACACATTGAAATCTTTGCTTCCTCAAAACAGATAAATGAAATGAGCGAACTGGTCATCATGTTGGGTTGGGAAATGATGCTCTCTCCCACCGTAACCATTTCCACTTCGTACTTCTAGATGTCTATGCCAATATCGGAAATTTTCTGGAAATCCTGGATTACAAGTGATGTTCTTTTCCTTAATTTGGCAGGCGCCATGAAATGTTTGTTCAATGGAGTTCTTCAGCAGCATGACACAGTGTGCATGAGCCTTTACAAGCGAGCATACCCCAAGTGGCCTGAGCACAAATTTCCCTTGTGTTGATTGTTTGACTCGGAAACCTGAGGGAAAAAAAAAAAAAACTACTGATTCTCAATGCCAGCACCAGATACTGTCGTTGTTGCTGTTGTCGGGAATGAAGCCCTGGTTCAGATTTTTTTTTTCCTTACAAATTTTGTTAAATGATGGTGTTTTTAAGTTCACATTTGTCATTTATGTATATTTATGCTGTCTGGCCTGCTAGTATGGGAGGGCAGAAAAGTTTTGGCTGAGTGTTGCCTTTCTAGGTCTTCTACAGGTTATTCGGACATGGGTGTCTCCAGAGCGACTGATCCCTAAAGGAGGGAGAGATTATTGTAATCTGCGGACCGTCACGGGGCAACAAAGTCATATTTGTTTATAAAATTTTCATAATTGCAGTTGTCTTGTAGGTTGATAGTTATCAACTGAAGGCTACAACACTGTTATTTTGCCCTGCTTTATAGTTTGTACACACTATTCTCTATGGGTGGTGTGTTGATGTTTCATTTTCTCATTGTGGAGGTGAATGGTGGCTGACAAAAAGCTTTTTGGCTGAAAAGATCTTTTTAATCAAAATTATCAGTTTAGTAATTAAAAAAACTAATTGGGATGTTTGGTAGAATAGTTTTTTGGAAGATTTTTTTGATCCAAAAAGTTAATTTGGAGGATCCAATTTTGTAAATTTTTTTGGAAGAGCTTAGTTATCATGAATTGCTGCAAGGACGTCAGGTTAATGGGAATGGAATTAGTCTTTCATGCTTTTAACAAATAATTTTTATTTTTTAGAAGAAACTCTGTGTGTGTGTGTGTGTGTGTGAAGTTGATCTTTTTAGAATTGTAACTAAAACTTTCATTTAAATAGGACAAAGAATTAGACGAATAAATTTCTACGGCACAGAAACATAACAAAGTGAAATTTTGATTTAAAATCTCATATATTGTTGTATTTAAAACAAGAAAAACAAGAACAACTTTTTTATTGAAAAGAAAAAAATCTAAAAATTTAAGTTTTAAAAATGCTACCTAGTTTTGTTACAATCATTTATTCCCATTAAATTTCTATTCGATTTTTTCCAACAAAATAATAGTGTTTACATTTCTCAATAATATCTTCATCAATACTGAAATGAATTTAAGAAATGCTTTTTAAAAAATGAATTTAAGAAAAAAAATGTCCCAAAATCTAGCGTCAACTCACCGCCCAGACTACCACGCCCCATCGCCATCGATTGCAACAGGAGAGAGAGAGAGAGATGAAGACGGAGAGCAGGCAGCCGTCTTCCACTCTTCGGCGGGAGGCGGTGGAGTTCCTGATCGATTCCGCGTGCGAGCTCGGAGTTCCTCCAATGGTGAAATACTCAGCTCTCTCTCTTCTCGCCGACCGCTTCTTCCCTTCTCTCTCGTCAATCTCCCACTCTCAATCGCAGATATGGCTGCTCTACCCCCTCCGAAGATCCAATCTCCAACTCTTCGGCCTAATCTCTCTCTGGATTTCCACCAAATTCCACGCTTCTTCACCCCGTCTCTCTCTCAAAGCCCTAAAATCAATCGCCGACAACCAAATTTCCGACGAGCATTTCACCAAGAGCGATTTCGTGGAGGCCGAAATCATCTTCCTCCAAACCCTACATTTCGAGATCGGCATTCTGAGTTGTTCCGCGTTAGCGATCACTGAGGAGATGGTGTTCAAGCTTAGGGCGGTTGCGAAGGTTGGAGAAATGGTGAGTTTTGAGACGTGTTTGGATGTCTTGGATTTAGTGTATGAAAATGAGCGGATTTCGAGGTTATTTGTTGAATCTCCCGTTTGTATTTGTGCTGGAATTGTGGTGGCTTCGTTTGTGATTTCGGTGCCCAAACAGAGGTGGGAGTTTCCCCTTCTTGCTTGGATGAATTTTGTGACTGGTTGCAACGAGGGAGAGATTATGGACATTGTCAAGGCCATCCTTGATCATATTCTGCTTCCATCAGCTCAATGCAGGTAAGGTGGTTTTTTTTTTTTTTGGGGGGGGGGGGGGGGGCTTGAAATTGGCTGCTCTAGTGACCAAATTAGTTTGTACATACATTGGAAAAATGCTACTAGTACTTGTTTGTGAATCACTGCATAGCATCTAGTAGTATAAATGAAGTCTCTTTCATAGATATTGTTAACTATAGTTGAAAAAAAAATTATGTCTAAAAAAATTGGCTGAATTGATTACTTCTTTTGACGACTCCTTTCCATTCAGGGGGAAAAGAGAAGCGTGGAACCATTCTTCATCTAATAGGCATACCGAAATGGTCACTTTTGGCATGACTTTTATAAATATTTCAGTGGGTGATAGAGTTTTTTTTAAAAGAAAGGTAAGACATACATACGATCTAAGACACCCTTCTCTCAAGGGCTCGTCCAAGATTATCCTCAAAGAGGACACGCCCAAGGTCCCTGTGAGGGACCAAATACCACACATTAGTGGAATGAACAGAAAGTCCATACTTAGCCCGTCAATCGGTTGCACTATTATCCTACCTAAAAATATGATGAATAACAACATTGTTGAAACTATCTGAGAAGGAATAAATATCTTGGACTAACACTTGGATTTCCCATGGTACTTGGATTGGCCTTGTCACTGCATGGATGAGAATACGATTGTGGTCTTTGATATGAATATTGGTGAAGTCTGCCTTTGCTGCTACCCTGATTCCATTACGCATTGCTGTAGCTTCTACCACTAGTACTGACCCCGCTCCTAGGTTGAATGCTGCTGCCTGGATGAATCGCTCGTCCCAATCGCGAATGATAAAGCCGTCTGCCGCAACTTAAGAACTTTTGGATCCATCAAAGTTGATTTTGATAAATCCTCCTTCTGGCTTCCTCCATGTTATCCACCTTGTCTGCTTTCGCCTACGAGTTGCAGAGAGATTGTTGCTCTAAAGAGAGAAAGAGAGAGCCCTTGTTCTCTTGCTTGCTTACCCCCAAATCTGGAGATGAGTTCGGAAAAAAGAAGAAAAAAAGGAAACCTCTGCTTCTTCACTTCAGCTAGCTCGAATGCCCTCTGGCCTTCCCAATCTACATCTTCTTTCCTCATCGCCCTTGCCTTGCGCTGATTTTTCACTGACCTCTTGCTCCTTTCTCCAACTTGCCATCCATATTCGTTGCCTTTGTCATCCATTTCGTTCCAGTTTAGAAGTACTTAAGCGCAATTTTTGGTTTAATTTGTCAATGATTGACAATTTTGGGAAGGAATTTTGGGCTCCGTTTCGTGCTCTAAGAACACCAACTCTTGGTCCTCCGGTTCCCAGATCTGAAGTTCTGGCTTCCATGGGCGAGAATGAGTTAGCTAGACTCCAGTCAAGCATGCTGATTGGTGCATACCATGGCTTTTTTCAAGTAACGTGGTTTGCAGAGATAAAGTTTAAACAGAATTTACTTCAACCACCAGTTCCTAAAGCTAGCCTTCGCCAACCTGAACAGGACATCAACACAAGCGAAAATCACAAGGTTAACCATCTCATCTCCTCTGTTCAAGCTACATCTAGGTAACTTACTCCATTGAACCCCCAACCCCTGCTCCTCGGTCTCTTAATTCGCTACTTAAATCTGCCCCTATTATTGAAATTATCAATTTTTCCATAATCCGTTCTATGAAGTTTGTTCAATTTGCTCAGTTATTTCTAATTTCTCTCTCGATCTGTGTCAATATGCATGAACCGTCTTCTAGGACTTTGTCTACAACGAATTGCTATCCTGCATATTCTGATTCCAGGCAAAAGTATGAGATTCTGCAGTATCTGTGTATGTATCATTGTCAGAATTTATTGATGTTCACTGATGTGGGGTATCTGTGTTGCTTTGTTCTAATTTCAGAATATCCTATTTGTAAGGTTTGTGAGTGCTCTGTCTCTCAGGGTGTTCTTAGTATTATTCATTGCTCCTTTGCTTTGTGTCGGATATTGTCAATTTCCTTGTTCTGTTCATGGGTAATGAACAATGCCATGGCTCTGACCCCTTTACTTACCTCCACAAGGTCCTAGGTTTTGTCCATAATTTCTGCACATTTTCTTGTCCTAATTAGTATCTTTCAATGCCTGCTTTTCTTGAAAAGGATTTGTTTGATTGCTTTTATCTACGTTTACGTCACTTACATAGCCTTAGGTTTGCAAATTATGCATTGGTGAGAGGTATCAAGTTTAACCGCTTGATTCCCCAGACCTTGATTCCGAACGATCATTTGGATCACCAAACACATAACATGGGCTTTCAAAAGGATTATGGTTTGACTTATGTGGCCAGGTATGGACTCATCAGGGTTGGTCAACATCATGATATGTTCGGTACCTTAACTCTTTTCATGTCTATATTGGCTATGATAATAGTAATGATAATTGTAATGTTAATTGCAATCTCAAAGACAATTTCATGTCAAGATGCTGCCTGTTTTGCTCCCTTTCGTACTGGTCTTGGACAACTCATTTGTAAGAACTTATTTTTAATGGTTGTTGATTGTAATTATTTATTTTTATGGACTTTTTTGAGTAAACTATTGAAGTATCTATTAAGGGGGAATGTGGAAATTCTTTTTGGGAGTTTTCCGCACCCAGCCTCTTATGGCGTCAGAATGACCAATCTTGGTCCCAGAATATTTCTATCATAACTTTTAATGGTTGCAATTTGTTATTTGTGGACGTTATTAGATGCAATGTGCGAGGAGTTTTTTAACTCCGTGTTTGTAATTGTGGTGAAGCACCTCCAGTTGCTTTCTTCTCTATTGAAAAAATTCATTTTCGTGGCTCCTGAAGCACATTTTTGGTCAACTCATTACAATCTAAGGACATACTTGTATTTCCCTGATAGCAAAAATATGTTGGTGAGTGGAAGAGAATTTAATCACTCAATTCTTAAAGACCAAATTAATGCTCGATTCTTTGGATCAAGAGACAAATTGTCAGAAACATCACCTTCTACGACACGGTGGTGGTACCATTTTGTGGATCACATTAAAGCAAGGCTATGCTTTTATTTGTTTATATGAAAATTATTATATGGAATGTTCAAGGGGCTAAGAAAGCCCAACTCCAACTTGAAGTTGGATTTATTAATAGAACAATTAATCTTGATATTTTATTTTCAACCGAAACTATGGTTAACGAACATAATACTTAATGTATTATTAGTACTCTTGGGTTTCGTAATTTTGATTTTATTCTCCCACACAATCATGTGGGTTGGCATTTGGTTACTTTGGAAAGAAGATAATGTGATGCTTGACATTATCGCTAAGGAGAACCGCGCCATTCAGTGTTCCGTAATTGAAAAAAGTACTAATAAGCAATGCATTGTTACAGCAGTGTATGCACCAGCCCAGAATAACGAAAAACATGACTTGTGGACACATCTCAAAAGCCTTAATGCTAATTTCACATTATCTTGGTGTATCTTGGGTGATTTTAATGAAATGCTGCACTCTTCTGATAAAATTGAAGGCACACTGCTATGTGCCTCTAAGCTATAATGTCTTAACGACTTTCTCTCATTTTGTAAAGGCCATGATGCAAATGTTCAAGGATGGATTTTCACATGGAAGAAATTTCTGCACGGTAAGCTCATTTATGAAAAATTAGACGGAGTTATTCTGCGGGAGGACTGTCTCCAGCTCTTCCCGTATTATTGTGTGACTAATGGTCCTTTCACGTGCTCTGATCATTCCTATGTTTTTTTTAATACGGATCCTGCTCATCCTCCCAGAAAGGACGCACACTTTCGATACCAACATTCCTGGGTCCACTATCATGAAACTCATTGCATAGTTAATCGTAACTGGAAACTTTCTTTGCCCGGAACACCAATGTATTGCATTACACAGAAAATGAAAAAGGTTAAGCTTGATCTCAAAACTTGGAGTAAGAGTACTTTTGGCAACTTCAAGCACAAATTAGAAAGAAATGCCAACAAATTGCTAGAAGTTGAACAAAAACTTGTGACCCAGCCAAATAATGCGCGACTCAATAATTGGCACTACAGACTCATTTAGCAACGTGAAAAGATGCACTTATTCAATCAAAAGTACTGAGGAAGATTAGTATAAAAAAATGGCTTGTTATCAGCGGTAGAAATTCTCGATATTTTCACAAAGTAAAAGTTAGGAAGTCACGTTCTGTTATTATTAAAATTAAAAACTCATCAGGTGTCTGGATTGACGATGCTATTATTGTTCAACATTTATTTGTTGATGACTTCCAGTTACGATTCAAATCATCGCCAAATCCATCTTTACTGATGGTTAACCTTCCCAAAGAGGATAATACGAATCTTATTAGACGTTTAGATAATAATGAGATCAATGAGGCAGTGTTCCAGATGGACAAATTTAAAGCACCGTGTCCTGATGGATTGGGTGCAGCCTTTTTTCAGGACCATTGGCACGTTGTACAGCAGGATGTCTGCCAGGTAATTCGGTCCTTTTTTCAAGACGGCAAACTGTTGAAGCAAATTAATCACACACTAATCGCTTTAATTCTGAAAGTCGATAACCCTTCTGTCACGTGCAGTTTCGGCCCATCAGTCTATGCAACACGCTATATGAGATCACAGCCAAAATTCTAGTTAATAGAATGTGGCCACTTCTTGAAAAAATCATTGGCCTTGTTCAAAGTGCCTTTATCCTGCACCGGTCTATCCAAGATAATATTCTTTTGGCTCATGAGGTCATCACCAAATTTAATTCCATGAAAGGGAAGAAATCCTCGGTAGCATTTAAACTTGACATGGAAAAAGCTTATGATAGAGTGGAGTGAAACTTCCTATTTGAAAGTCTCACAAAGCTAGGGTTCTGTAACGGCCCGACCACAGTATTCATATTAATTACATTAAATCATCTTAATTACAAATTAATCAAGTTAGGCCCCGCATTTCAATCTAACATTTTTCCATTTCAATTCAGCATTTCCTATATATATATATATATATATATATTACCATTGCAGGTTGAATCGGCAGAATGGCCTCGAAAATGAATTTTTGGTTACTCCTAAAATAATTCGTTAAAACTCCAAAGGAATAGTTGAACGTCTGCTAACGTAAAAATGTTGCGCCAAAAAAAAAAAGTCAAAGCCGGTCAAAGTTAGTTTGACCGGTCAAACCGACTTTGACCCGTCAAAGTCGGTCAAACCGACCTTAAAAAAATCTAAAATATTTCCCCTTTTGCTCCCTATATATATATGTGGGGGGGGGGGGGAGTCACGCACACACACGGGCAGGGAGAGGGAGAGAAGAGAGGAGAGAGAAAGGAGAAGAGGGAGAGAGAAAGAAGGGAGGAGAAGGAGAAGGAAAAGGAGGAGGAAGAGGAGATTAATGTTTCGGGTTTTGGAGTAAATTCAAGGTAAGTAATTCTTGATTCCTTGATCTAAAGATTTACATTTAACTAGTAGCATATAAATGTCAATCAGTAGAAGCCAATCGTATAATTGCATATTTAATTGTAATGTTTGACTTATAGAGGTATCGTGATTTGTTAATTATGATATGAATTCATTCACTATGGTTTCGAAGTTATGAATTTGAGGAAAATTTGCCTGATGAATTTATGTTGAAGTTCGGTTAATGTTTCAATTATTGTGAGCTATTGGGTTGGACAACATTGTGACAATTTTACTGAAGAATATATAAATATTATTGGGAAATTTGTGATGAAAAGTCGTGAATTTGGGGTACACTTTGTAAGTTATGAGTTCCAAGCGTGTATTTTCTGATTCATGAATTTTCATTAAGATATTGTGTTTAATGAAATGTGATTATATGAGTTCATTATGTTACGTCTTTGGGGAAAAAAATTCATGTCTTGGCCAAGGTTATTACAGAATATTCTAGAGTTATGGTCATGGTAGAGACTGACGTTATGCAATGACAAAAAAATAATAATAAGCATTAATAACAATGGCCCATAATGATAATAATTTAACAAAGTAATGATAAGTAGCGAACTTATACCAATTATTAGAATAAGGTAATGATAGCGCCATTACCTCGTTTCATGTTTATGACGTTCATTAAGCAAATGATTAGCAGCATAAAGGAACGGAAACAAAAATAAGATAACGTCAAGTCAATAACTTTTTACGTGCTAATAATTAGCACATAGCTCAAGGGGATTCAAATTATTTATTAAATCAAGAAATCCCAACAAATTTCATAACCTTGCACTAATCAAAAAGACAATTACATATGTAAAGCAAGAATGAGGCCACATCTGCCGCTGCACATTTTTCAATGCACGTTTTCATTACAAAGGAGAGAGAATCTCAAAGACCAGGTATGTACATTACCTATACTCTGCAAAAACTCACATGTTTCTCAACCATGAACAATCAATATAAGATTCATTTAATGAATCAATTTTCGCAATATTTTGTCACATAAACAAGTGGCCTCGTCAATCGTCAATCATCAGGGCTTATGCCCCTCAATTTACCCGCGCGGCTGCAACTCAGGTTCTCCGATCGGTTTGGGAGGTGTGCACCTATCTCAAGATCGTATCAAGATGTACATCGACCAAGGGGTCCACTTTCAGATAATAATCAACAAATCAATTTTACTTACATATTCTCTCTCTCCTGTTTGCAAAGCAAGAATGTTTTGAAATGCGGCCGACCCAACTAATTTCACATCAAATTTATTTTACTGCATGGAAATGTACGTATTGAGCTTCGGCTCATCATTCGCATGTTTTCATATTTTCTGTTTTAGGTATGAGACCCCTGAACCTCTCATCATCCTAGCAGGCCAGAAGGCACCAAGCAATAAACAAGAGCTGCAGGGTTTAGTGGATGGTAGCTCGCCAAATGCTCACAGTGATGGTAGGTAGCATCTTGGAAACTGAAAATATCTTTACATTCGAACCTTTGGGGGCAATAGAGCTTATGATAGATTTGCTAAGCCACCATGCATACTAGGAACGGCATAAGGGAATAAATATTTATTTCACCCTAAAGTTAGTAAGTCAGTTAGCTTTGTTCCATCATGGAACGACGGTAATGCCCCCATTCAAACCAAAAGTCTTCCGCTGCAAACTAATAAAATCATGGTTAGCTAGGGCAACCAGCATTAGCCCGTAGGGGCGTTACAGTTATAGTATCAGAGCCCAGGTTTAGCATCACTGTGAGCTATAGGGATGCCTATGAGGTAGGCTAGATCAGTATGAGAAATATATAACCAGGAGTTCATATGTCTAAGTGCATCATGGGGATGTTTTGGGTCTGTCGCAAAGTTACAGAAATGAGAATGTTAAGGGCCTACCGCAGCGTCATGGATGCTTTACCATAATCATTAAGTATGAGCAGTCCTGTTGAACAAGTCAATAGCTTATGTGCTGCAAACTGATCTTATATTGATGGTAGAGGACAAGATAAGATGTTACACCAAAAAGGCGTTGTTAAGGCGCCTATGAAGTATGTGAACCTATGGGGCTATCGACTATTAAGTGCGGATGAGTCATTATTCCTTAGACGCATGTTTGGTAGTGACAAAGGCAGTCAGTAATAAATGTATGGGGGATATTATACTTCGAATATTAGGGGACGTGTTGAAATTCAGGTCGTTGACCTAGGTCATAGAAATACGTATGCCTCCATGTGGGCAATCAACATCAGGGATGTATGGGAGAGAATTTTATAGTGTGGTTGGGTCGATGATGACTACACCTATTAATCAAAATTTACAGGTACTTGGAGATTACCATGAACTTGGAGATTACCATGAATGGTTTTAGGTGGCATATCTCGAAAGACACTTGAAAGCAAATAGATCACGCACGTTTAGGATGTAATGATGGATTCAGATCGTTTTAAATATGATTTTGTAAACGTTGACATTGGTAAGGAATATCAAGATGCCTATGCTGATTTACATAAGTTAAAGAGTGATTTTAGTAAAGGATCATGTGAAGAATCGATTGCAGATACATGGTTAGTGAGTTATCAACAGACCCGAAATAAGGATTACTTGGGGAAAAAAGTGGTATCAATTGGCACATGAAAAAAAAAATCATGACTGGTTTAGTCATAGCTTGAGGAGTTAGCTATAGGCTCTGGAATGACGCAATTTTGAGGGTTAAGAACCTTACCATGTGAATCATGCTTCGTGTTCTTAACAAAAATTTTAGTGGACATCATGATCTTTTATACTGGATTTTACATCCTCTTTGGAGATCAGGAATGAGAGATATGAATTTCTAATGCAGACCCTCCAGTAGCAACATTTGGAGATATTTTCAGAAGTTTTTATGGTATTGTAGGGAAATTACAAGATATAGGGGGGCAGGCAAATTTGATTATGTAAGGAAGCGTATTTGGGCTGACAACTGAAGTTCAATCAGTATTAAAAGATTCTAAGAAGACGGTATCAATAATTTCTCTTATTATGGGTTCGGTCATGTGTGTTGAGGGGCTCAGCAATACTCATTAGATGGAGTAAAATATTTTAGGGGGGAAGATTATGCCTTAAAGAACATCAGGTAATTTGATAAGTAAGCTTTTGGGATTAACTAACAAGGATCAGGAAAAGACGATCATCTACAAATGTGAAACCATAGAGAAGAGGCTTGAGGCTATACCAACTATATCGATGGGTTGTTGTTTTGTGGAAGCATAATCATTAGACCTCATTGTCGGAAGTAAATAAGATTCTGGAAAATAGGTAATCATTGGAGAAGCATACTAAGTGCAATGATGATTAGGATTGAACGTTGGGGACTGTCGACGCATTACTGAATATGGTGGTAGGAAATTGATGAGATAAGTTAAGCATGCATATATTCGTTGGTTGTTTGGGTCTTATGAAAATAGTACAAGTGAAGGTTGAGATGTCAAGTTTCAAAAGAGCATTTTCATAACTAACACACCTTCAGGTACAACGATAAAGGATTGAGGGGCACTAAAATCCATAAGATATCTGGGTAGCAATTAAAACCCCGGCAACTTTCCTTTGATCCTTCCAAGTTCTCAAAACCTTATCGACAAGAATTCCAGTACCGATCCAAATGGGAGTCCATTGATCTTTGCACACTTGATAATAGGCCCTCCTATCTACCTAAGAAGCATTCTTAACATCCTTCTCGACCTCTTTGGCTACCACCTAAACCCCCTTCTTATCCAATAACATATTTTAATCCCTTTTCATAAGATTTTACAAACTATGCAATTGTTGCAGCAATACTTCATTACCCATCCTATCCTCTATTGAATTTTCTCAAGACTGCTTACCTTTGCTCACGCCTCTCTCATGCCTCCACTGATTACCTTTGCAAACCAAGGCCATTCATTCAATGATAACGTGATCTTTTCTTTCCCCTTAACATCCAATCATCACATGAATAACTACTCTTCTACCATTCTGGTTTTGGATTAATGCACAAAGCTTTGGTTCCTATGTGATCATTGATTGGAACTATTTCATTCTTATTGCCCTCCGTATCTAAATTGTTTACACTTATCGCTTATTTTCATTCCATCTACATCACGGTCATAATTTCATTATCCATCGTTTCCCAAATCTACGATCTGTTCCTGTCATTAAAAATCTCACATTGGCAATGTTCCCAAATGCATTTAGCCAACGATCCACTTCATTCTTAATCATCTCGAGTTATGAACTGGTCTTACTTCCTTGCTATCTTACTTCCTATCGACCCCGAGCATCTGCTTCAAAGATTTTGGTTGGCGTACGAATCCTTGCTGATTAACTTGTCTTTTACACTGATGACATTATTCTGATTATTCCTTATATTAGGTATATTTGCCTCACATCTTTAACCTTTGCCTCCATCAACGATATCTGATCCTTCATTAACTTCATACTTCTAGAAGATTGTGGCTTTGTAAGGGTGTTCATACCTTTTCCTGGCATTATCTACTATATTTTTAGAAATCTATTATTGAGCCCATCCTTACTTCATTTCAAGTAGTTGACAACATTCCAATACCTTTGACTTTTACCTTTTATCTTCCTCATTGTAGTAGGAACGTACTCATATGTATAGATATTTTATAACTCCTCGGTTTCCCCTACTGTCAAATGTCATTCCTCAATGTACAGCCTCAGCCTTCTCCATGCAATCCTGTTACCTTATTTAAGCTTGTCTCACTTCAGCTTGTTTTATTGTGCCTATGTTGTACTCTATCCATTCAAATCCAAATTCTCCTATCGATTTTTCTCACATTGGAGATGGCTAAACGATCACCTTGTTGGAGACTCCAATCCTTTCCCAGTCCATTTCATATTGCGTAAAGAACACCCCTTGAGCTGCGAGTCAACCTTCTAACTACCTAATCAGATTGAGAAGACATAAGAATGATCGTATCTGCCACTGACCTGACCCTAGAGTTTCTTCAAAACACGCCCTCCTTATGCACTTTATCTCCAAATGACTAGTAGCCACTAATTTTGACTTTTTCATCTATAAAACCATTCAAAAGCTGCTGTCAAAATCATTTAACTCGTTATTTAATTGAATTACGTTCATTCTCTACCAACCAAGGCTATGACCGCAATCAGGTTTCTCAGCCTTTTGAGCTCTTAAGTAAGGAAGAGGTCATTCAGTTCATTCATGTTCCGTACTTACTCCTCCAACAGTGCTACTAAACATCTAACGCATCCCACCTACATTCCCTTGAATCTGCGGTTCACTCATCTTAGTGTACTAATCCCAACCTCAAATCCAGGATACCAAAGTTTCAACAAGACAAATTTCAAACCCTCAAACCAACATGACACACACAAAACAGATGAACCTACGAACATATTCAGAACAAGAGTTCATTCGAGCACACGGGAACACGCTTCCAAGGATCAAATCCGCGACCATAGGACAAAAGGGGCTCAAACGCATATATTCAAAAGCTACAAACAGGCATGACGTAGCAACACATTTGAGCAATAACTCACCTCCTATTCTTGGATTCTTGAAAATTTATGGCCATCTTTAGCCAATCTACAACAATCCCTTATTGATTGTGTTGACTTCACTATTTATTTCTTTCATGGGCAATGACTCACACCACCACCATTCCTATTGCTCTCATTCATGGGTATGCTCTACTTATTGATTTGAGACCTTTTCACAGGAACTTCTACAAGCCAAATCCAAGTCACAGCTTTCCCTCACTTCGCATATATTATCTAGAATTCTACCCCAAGTGAGTCATTAAATCCAATAGAACTCTTAAGCCTGCTAAGTTTGATATTTTCTTGATTCCCAATTGATGCAAAGCTCACAAACAAAGCTCCCACATTGTTACCTTTTTCCCAAGCTAAAAGCTCCACGGAAGTCCGTGAATATTTATTTCCCCCTTAAATGATTTGGCCCAAGATGCACAGCATGACTGCATGATTACTCTCACGCAATCTTCATTATTGCTCTTTATACACTTCCTCAACATGACCGCATGATCAATATCACTCAATCTTCACGATTGCTCTTTATACACTTTCTCAAAATGCTTCCAAGAATCACCAAACTCAAAATACTCCACTGAACTTCATGAGATCTTATAGGAACTTCAAAAATAATATGGACAATCTACAGCAAAAAGTTTCAGAAGTTTCTCCAAATATCTACTGCACAGAATGACGACCTGATTTACACTCAAGCAGGTCAGTTCATGGACACATACAGCATATTTTCACAATCCACAGCTCAGGGACTGTGTTCCAGATCCCAATCATGTCACCATAATAAAGTCAATTCCCGTGCTTGTTTGCAGTATAGTAAAAGTTACTTTCAAAATGCAAGTTTCGAGGATGAAACTTATTTTAAGGGGGGAAGGCTGTTACGGCCCGCCCATAGTATTCATATTAATTACATTAAATCATCTTAATTACAAATTAATCAAGTTGGGCCCCGTATTTCAATCTAGTATTTTTCCATTTCAATTCAGCATTTCCTTTATATATATATATATAATATATATATATATATATAATATATATATATATATATATATATATATATATATATATATATATATATATATTACCATTGTAGGTTGAATCGGCAGAATGGCCTCAAAAATGAATTTTTGATTACTCCTAAAATAATTCGTTAAAATTCCAAAGGAATAGTTGAACGTCTGCTAACGTAAAAATGTTGCGCCAAAAAAAAAAAGTCAAAGCCGATCAAAGTCGGTCAAACCGACCTCTAAAAAAAAATCTAAGATATTTTCCCTTTTGCCCTCTATATATATATATATGTGGGGGGGGGGGAGAGTCACGCACACACACGGGCAGGGAGAGGGAGAGAAGAGAGGAGAGAGAAAGGAGAAGAGAGAGAGAAAGAAGAAAGAGGAGTGAGAAAAAAGGGAGGAGAAGGAGAAGGAAAAGGAGGAGGAATAGGAGATTAAGGTTTTGGATTTTGGAGTAAATTCAAGGTAAGTAATTCTTAGTTTATCGATCTAAAGATTTGCATTTAACTAGTAGCATATAAATATCAATCAGTAGAAGCCAATTGTATAATTGCATATTTAATTATAATGTTTGACTGATAGAGGTATCGTGATTTGTTAATTATGATATGAATTCATTCACTATGATTTCGAAGTTATGAATTTGAGGAAAAATTTGCCTGATGAATTTATGCTGAAGTTCGGTTAATGTTTCGATTATTGTGAGCTATTGGATTGGACAACATTGTGACAATTTTACTGAAGAATATATAAATATTATTAGGAAATTTGTGATGAAAAGTCGTGAATTTGGGGGTACACTTTGTAAGTTATGAGTTCCAAGTGTGTATTTTTTGATTCGTGGATTTCCATTAAGATATTATGTTTGATGAAATGTGATTATATGAGTTCATTACGTTACGTCTTTGGGGAAAAAAACTCATATCTTGGCCAAGGCTATTACAGAATATTCTAGAATTATGGTCATGGTAGAGACTGACGTTATGCAATGACAAAAAAAAAATAATAATAAGCATTAATAACAATGGCCCATAATGATAATAATTCAACAAAGCAAGGATAAGTAGCAAACTTATACCAATTATTAGAATAAGGTAATGATAACGCCATTACCTCGTTTCATGTTTATGACGTTCATTAAGCAAATGATTAGCAGTATAAAGGAACGGAAACAAAAACAAGATAATGTCAAGTCAATAACTTTTTACGTGCTAATAATTAGCACATAGCTCAAGGGGATTCAAATTATTTATTAAACCAAGAAATCCCAACAAATTTTATAACCTTGCACTAATCAAAAAAGAATTACATATGTAAAGCATGAATGAGGTCACATCTGCCGCTTCAAGCTGCCACTGCATATTTTTCAATGCACGTTTTCATTACAAAGGAGTGAGAATCTCAAAGACCAGGTACGTACATTGCCTATGCTCTGCAAAACTCACATGTTTCTCAACCATGAACAATCAATACAAGATTCATTTAATGAATCAATTTTCGCAATGTTTTGTCACATAAACAAGTGAGCCCCGCCAATCGTCAATCATCAGGGCTTATGCTCCTCAATTTACCCGCGCGGCTGCAATTCAGACTCTCCGATTGGCCTGGGAGGTGTGCACCTATTTCAAGATCGCATCAAGATGTACATCGACCAAGGGGTCCACTTTCAGATAATAATCAGCAAATCAATTTTACTTACATATTCTCTCTCTCTTGTTTGCAAAGTAAGAATGTTTTGAAATGCGGCCGGTCCAACTAATTTCACATCAAATTTATTTTACTGCATGGGAATGTACGTATTGAGCTTCGGCTCATCATTCGTATGTTTTCATGTTTTCTGTTTTAGGTATGAGACCCCTGAACCTCTCATCATCCTAGCAGGTCAGAAGGCACCAAGAAATAAACAAGAGTTGCAGGGTTTAGTGGATTGTAGCTCGCCAAATGCTCACAGTGATAGTAGGTAGCATCTTGGAAACTGAAAATATCTTTACATTTGAACCCTTGGGGGCAATAGAGCTTATGATAGATTTGCTAAGCCACCATGCATATTAGGAACGGCATAAGGGAATAAATATTTATTTCACCCTAAAGTTAGTAAGTCAGTTAGCCTTGTTCCATCATGGAACGGCGGTAATACCCCCATTCAAAGCAAAAGTCTTCCGCTGCAAACTAATAATATCATGGTTAGCTACGACAACCAGCATTAGCCGGTGGGGGCGTTACAGGTTCCCTCAAAAGTGGATTATGCAGATTCAACAGTGCGTTACCACAGTGTCCTACTCAGTTATCGTGAATGATGTAGCGTCAGGATTTTTTACTCCAATCAGATGACTTCGACAGGGTTATCCTTTAGCTCCGTATCTCTTTCTTATTTGAATGGAAGTGCTTACACAAGCACTGCGTGCAGATCTGCCTAGGAAGAAAAGTGGAATAGGCTTCAAAATTTCACCCTGAGTGGATAAATTACCATGTCTTTTGTTTGCAGATGATAGCCTCCTTCTCTATAGCCCCAATCTTGAGTCGTGCCAAAAACTTATGGGTTTCCTTAATAACTTTTGTCATCAGTCAGAACAACTCATCAACTTTTAGAAATCTTCTCTTACTTTCTCGAAAAAATGCAAGTTCGCATGATTGACGGGTAGTATCCTCTGTTTTTAATATTAGACACCAAGCTCATTCGGGTAAGTACTTGGGATGTCCAGTTTTCAGGGGCAGACCAATGTTCAGACGTTTTCTGAATTCGTGAATAAGACTGCAACTAAACTCCAAAATTGGAAGACTGCTAGTATATCTAAAGCAGGTCGAGTAGCGTTGATTTAGACAAATTTAGAAGCCATGCCTGCCTATACTATGCAGTGCTTTCAATTGCCGCTAGTAACTAGTAGGAAAATTGATAAAATTAGCCGCGATTTCTTCTGGAAGAAATCTGACACTATCAAAGGCATACCAATGGTGTCCTGAGATGAAATTTGCAGACCCAAGCAATTAGGCGGACTTGGCCTCCGTAAGACATAGGCTGTTAACAGTGCTTTCTTAAGCAAGCTGACTTGGAAACTATTCAATCAGCAATGTCTCTAGACAGAAAAAATATTGGCTAAGTATTCTGTCAATGAAAATTTCTTCATAACTAAATCTCGCCAGTCAGATTCTTGGATATGGAAGTGTATCCGACGAAAACGTCAACAATTCCGTAAAGGCATAAGGTGGAAAGTTGGGGATGGAACAAACATAAGTTCTCGTCAGATAGCTGGTACGATAGTCAAAGTCGGGCTGATCTTATGCACATCCCCAACAATTCCAATATTGATAAGTCACTCACTGTTGCGCAATTTATTCTACCGTCTAAAGAGTGGGATATTGTGAAATTGTAGAGGCTAGTTAATCAATCCTGTATTCAAGCTACCTTGGCAACCCCAATTCTGTCAAACCCTATTCCTGATTTCATCTGTTGGGGCCTTACTGGAAGTGGAGAATTCACCACTAAATCGGCAACATGGGCTGCCCATGGGCTAGATCTGCGCAAATCTCAATCCTGGGATTTCAGCTGGATCTGTAAGTTAGATATTATGCCTAAATTAAAGGTCTTCCTCTGACAATTATGTCATGCATCCCTTTCTATACGAGGAAATTTACTCCTTCGAGGGATGGATATTGACCCCTTGTGTCCCCTTGCAATTGTGATATTGAGGATGCTGAGCATCTGTTTTTAGGATGTCAAAATGCGCAGCTCATTTAGCAATTGGCAAGCGATCATAATTGGGTTAATATCACTCTTCCAGTCCTTTCCCAACTGAAGATTGCAAACTGGCCCTCTATTATCAAGCGATCGATGCCACCCATCAAGATAGGCAGAATTGTCGCACTTCTTTGGAGTATTTGGAAAAATCGAAATAATAAAAATTTTCGTACTGAACCAGCCAGTCCGGTAGTCCTATGAGCAAAATGAGTAAGCGCAGAATGGCGCATAAGACACAAACTTTCAGTGGGTGATAGAGTGTTTTAGGGTGATCAACAAGCTAGTTTTGGGGACACTTTTTATTTGGAGTGATTAACTAATAACTACATTAGTTGTTTCTCCCCCCCCCCCCCCCCCCAAAAGGTCTGCATGTAGTCATCTATTCATCTCCATTCTAAATGGAACTTAGACAAGTGCCTTATTTTATGTGTTATTGTCTTGCATAAAATCTACTAAAAAAAATGATGCAGTATAGACTATAGTCTCACTACTTTGAAATAAGATGCAAACTCACATGTATATTTAGTTTTTATTAGGGTTAAACCTTGGAAGAAGTTTTCTTGGTCGAAATAACATTTCCCTTTGCTATTAATATGTCAACTTTTTTCTTTTTTTTTTTTTGGTTGAGGGATTTGGAACTTACATCCCCAAAATCTGTTAAGATAAATAAAATTTGTAATTTTCTAGTCATTGACTTAATACAAACATATTTAAAACATGAGTTCTGACCCAATTGATCTCATCAAATTATGTCGTGTTTGATGTGATACAATGCAAATGTTATATATTCAACAATAGAATTTTAATGAATTTTCTTCTATTAATTGCATCATATTACATCCTGTCAAATATAGTTATTAGAAATTTAGAATTAATGTCTTACCATGGCAGTGACAGCGGCCTGGCCCTCCCAAACCTAGCAGGACATTAGTCCTTGCTCCAATGGATTATGTGAAAATCAACGATCCCATTCTTGATCTGTGCATTCACGTACGTTGACTGCACAATGTTTCACAGAAATCCCTCCTCACCGAGAGACAGATATTCAAGGGGTCTAAAATACCTACCTACTCGAGACTTTCCAGTTAGGAATTTTATGAAAAGAGAGACAAACAAAGCCAATTGTGTGGACATCACTGGGGAGAACATTTGAACATGTTATGTAAGAGTGAAAGTAAAAGTGAAAGACCATGTATTGCTTTTGAGTATTCTGAGAGTATACACAAGCAATGGCTGCCCACAACATCAAGGAAATACATCTAAGTATCATAGCTGATTATTACATATCGGTACATCACCAAACTAAACCTACAAATTTTAGAACCAAAAGTCCCAAATTTTGGATCAAGAAGCAGTAAGAGCCCACTTAAAAAAGCAACAAAATTTTACCTTCCACTCACAAACCGGAGTCATTTCTAACTATATCTTCGTCATCACCAGCACCATGATTACGACAGGAAGCTCACTGAGACTGATTCTCAATATTTGAGATCCAAATAAGATGTCATCTAATTGTGATTAAAAAAGAATATCAGATCTAAATCAGTAATTACCTCCCAATAATAATGAAATTGCGAATGCATTTCTGGCATTCATTGACGAATAACCCACGAGTTCTTGAAAGCCCATTTCACTTTGCATAGCGGGCTTGGCTCCTCAGGACCTCCGCCTTCATCCGCACAAAAGAAAGGATTGGATCTCTGTTCATGATATTCACAAACTGATGCAAACTGATTGATTTGCTGAAATATGCACTGCATTTTCACAGCGCTGCTGTCATCTCAGCAGTATATGAGCTTGCCAGTCTTTTTGCCCACGGGTTTTCATCGGGTACCCATGAAATCAGGGACCCCACAATGGAACAGCATCGCAGATTTAGAAGGGCAGCAGCAAGATTTTCTGAATGTGTGAAAATTTCGACAATATTCGTCTCAGCTTCTCCTGGTTCTTCGGAAACAATAAGATCCTCATACTCCTGTCTCACATCCTTTAGCGTGCTGAGATCATGGGAGATCATTCGCATGCTCAATACTTGTAGGGCTTCGAGGGCGGTGCTATGAAATCCTAGTTCGACATATGCATTGAATACATAACTACAAGTTGATGGATCTGGCTGGATCTTCTCTCTATACATCATCTCGACTACTAGCTCAACGACATCAATCCTTCCCTATGAACCAACAGTTTAAGGAAGCACCATGGATCAGGACATCTCAAAGTAATATAAAGTGAATATAAACAATTTAAACACGCCTGGATTTGATCACAGGTACTATCAAGCCTTTTTCTTTTCGCTTCTCAGATCTAAGTTTCAAATTCTTCAAAAATACCTATAATCATGCACATCGGACACGTACCCACTCATTCCCTACTTCACTATGCATTCGAGATAGGAGATCCCAGGAGGTTAGATCGAGATCTACTCTTCCCACAGAACCGAGATTTGTACACGCTGCTTAAATTCATGATTATAACCAAGTTACCTTTGGCATATCATTTACATAACCAAGTCACAACAGAAACCCCAGTAGGCCTTTTTACTTTATAGAATGAACTCAAACAGGAGAATCTGCTGCAGTGAACATTTGTTTGTGGTAATACCTAGGAAAAGCAAAACAGGGCACTTCATTGATTGAACGGAGATAGAAATGGTACCCGAATGTGAGCTTTGCGAAGAATGGTATTGAACAATAGCACATCAGGTTCATTCCCTTCAGATATAGTTTGGTCCAGAAGATCCAATGCATCATCAAATGCATCATGTTCCAGCAGAATCTAGAAGACAATGACATTGATAGAAATAAGGTTCAAGTCAAAATATAAATTCCAGATTACAGGGTCAACAGTGCTTTGGACCACTTTAATAAAGTAGGCCGAATCAAGAAACCTTTACCACAGTTTTGTAACTTGTATTCCAATCAGATATTGCCACCCAAAAGTAGAGAGACTAATATAAGTTAACATCCAATGCTAGCAGTCACATCATATAGACAATTAACTTACTAGTTGACTCTAAGACTACTATAGTATGAAAGGACTTACCAGACCTGTATTCTTTTAGAATTTGCGAATCAAATTTTGGTTTCGTGAATTAGTCAAAACTGGAGACACTTAAAAAATAAAAAATAAAAAAAGGGGCACGGTATCTCAGTCAACCCGCACCCAACCCAGTCAACCTTGCTAACGCAGACTCTGAGGACACAGACTATTAAAAAAAAAAAAAAATTGCAATTATGGATGACTCGTGTGTGGTTAAATATATAACCCACAGCACACTGACTACATAACAAGACTGCAAAGCAGCCATATTTTCCAGAAGAGTAGAATTTTCATTGAAACTTAGTGGAGAGTTCACAAGATCTCCCCAAAACCAAAAACGGTACAATTAATTCTACTTCATCGCAGACAGAACACTCAAATTGCTATGCTCACACATGACAGTCGACAAGAGATGGATTGGTTATGACTATGAGTTAGGACACACAGAGCATAGAGTTCATAATGTCTTCACAGAACCAAAAACAACACATTTAATTCAGTTTGTCACATAGAGAGCACCGAAACGTGTTGCAGTTATGCATAACAATCATTAAGGGATGGATTGCTTATAATTAGGACACCTTAACCAGATTTGAGATCCAAGGAAGGAAAGGCAAAAAGAAAGAGCAGCACAGAAGTCAGAACATCATAATCATCATCAAAATAATCCATGTAAGAGTATGCAAGTTTTAGATTAGAAATGTTCCAAAATTACAAAGAAGGATATCTCTGAATTACAGAGTGCACCAACACCTCTTGTCTTCCCAAGTATTATACATTTACATTTGTGAGGATGCATCAATTGAGGAAGAACAAATACCTTAATAAGTGCAGTATATGTCAATGTCTGAGGAGAAAAACCATCACGCAACATCATTGAAACCAAAGCGCATGCAGACCGGAAGCATCTTATATTTGAGCAGCAATCAATCATAATATTGTAAGTTGCAGCATCAGGCCGAAGCCCACATAATTTCATATTCCTGAACATTTGAATCGCAATGTGATTCTGCATACGAAGCACAAAATCTATGACATGTCACGCATGTAGGGAAGTAGATCATTGGCTGATAGAAAGAATCCCCCGAAGGGCTCACCTCTTGAGCCTCCACAAGTGAATGCAGTACTGTATTATAGATATCTGTTCCAAGACAATCGTGATGGGAGAACTGCTGTTCTGCAGCACGCAAGTACTGTAGCAACTGCTGCACCATCCCTTCTGTCCCCAGGGCTTTCAACTTCAAAAGATACAAATCAACGTTGGAGTTGGAATCAATACATAGTTACATACTATATTTTCATATGAAACTTCAGTTAACATGATTCTCCAAAGAAAATGAATAAATAACAAATTCTATCAAGAACTACTGAAAATAATCCCTGTTCATATGCCAAAGGTGGGTACTGGGGATCCAAGGGCCTTTGATAAATATTGCAGTACTCAATTAACTTTTGCAATTCAGTTCACCATATATCCTACGAGGCCATCATTTTCTGATAGAGATTGTCTCTCCTTGCTGAAAATCCATTTCTTTCCTGATTCCCCTTCCCCTCCACTACCCTTGGGGCAATCAGCACAAAGAACAAGAAGGCATCCAAAAATCAATAAGCTCCGACATATGGAGTCTGAAGAGAACATGTTAAAGCATCTTTTGGGTTATGAAAAGGCACAATTGTGGAATTTCATCACACAGAGAACCAATGTGGCTTTATTTGCTTCATTCCTATGCTCTAAAAGAGTTACATTGAACGAAAAGGAACTTGGAATTTGTTTGGTTTTGGTAAAGGCAAACTTTGACCTTGATCAAACGGCATAATAGAATATTGATATTGATCAAATGCAGACAAACTTCATGCAACATGACTATGGACCACCCCCCCCCCCCCCCCCCCAAAAAACCCAAAAAAAATCACACATGCTAGTTATTGATATTATCAATGCTACAAAGAAGACAAGATGAATGTAAGAACTAGCAGTATAATCATTGAGACAATATCACATCAGTAACTGCAATAACCAGCTGCACAAAAGTACCAAATCAAACATTCAGAGAATCTGCATTCCACCTGCTACATCTCAGTTCAAGAAGATCAATGGCTCAATGCAACATCAAAGTACTGCATGCTAGGTCCACAAGGAATTTGTATACTGCTCGGCTTTTAGCCATGGTTGATTCACTGATCACCACCCACAAGGCCAATAATTACATCCTAGAATAATATGCAAACAACAGCATATGCATTCTAGGCAAATAGAAAGAATCGCCATTCACATTAAACCATGATGACATTAGTTACAATCTGGGCATATAAGAACACAAGAGAGGATCTAAGTCATTACCAAGTTCTTCATCGAGAGGTGACTGTGCTGCATTCCATTTTTGAGCATATCCAACTCTATGGCCTTGATCCTCTTTGTCACATCTGCCTGTGAAAGCAAATTACCTTCCTCATATGGGGCATTGACATTCCCAAACAAAGCAAAGAGAAGCTCATATGTCCTGATGTCTGGTCTGATGTTCAACTCTCTCATATTAGCAAACATCTTAACAGCACGTTCTGGTTGATCCTACAAAAGGTCCAAGCATTGCAGTTTCACCGTTTCAGCATCAGATGAGCAATCTGTGGCAATTACAAATACTGCATAAAGGCACTACTATAGGTCGACTTTAACTCTGCTCTGTGGGTGGTTTTTTCCGATCATAAAAGGACCTGAAAAGTTTCTACAACTCCCCGCTGACTTGACAGTCTAAGCCGTATGAGCAAAAATGTAAGCGCAACAATATTGCCACAGGTAAAAGGTAAAGCAACACAGGATAGCAGTCAACTTGCAAGCTCGAGATTAATTACTAGATTTATATTTTATGCACAAAAAAGACTAGACAAAGAGTGTAGTACCATAAACTTCTACCAATCTAGTTCAAACCAAGATTATGGCTAGCTAATAGGTTAAAATGGTTCATCTAGAACATGATTGGCATGTTCGTTATGAGCATATTGGATCAGCAAAAAGCATATTGAAGCATATTAGATCAGATTAGTGCATGTTTGAGCAAATTTGACAAGCAGAAAGCAGGTTTGAGCAAGTTTGACCAGAATTTAGTAGATTGGAATAGATTGAAAGCATGTTTGTGAGTGGGTTGCAGCAGGTTTGACTTAGCAGGTTGGAGCAGATCAGAGCAGATTCAAGCAGGTTGCAGCAAATTCAAGCATGTTTGACTAGAGTTAGTAAGTTGGAGTAGGTTGGAGCAGGTACTAAATCTAATATGCTCATAACGAACAGACCCTTAGTTATACGTATTTCAAGAATAGTCTGTTTCCTATTAGAACTGGAGTGAACTACGTAGAAACCTGGCAAATTGGTTCAACATCTGGATGCCCAACGCCCCCATTCAATAATGATATGCCAATAAACCTTACAACATTATTAAATCCTGCACGCCTCATTTGCCTACTCAAAATAGGGACCCAATGCCCCCGCACATGCATGCAAATTTAAAGAAGTAACAGAACCATACAAAAGAAACGACACAAGAGAGTGGTGCTGGGCTGGTAGGGGGTGTTGTAAATACATAATCAACAAAAAAAGCAGAGAGTAAATCCCACTGCTTGTGGGATTTGGGAAGGCCAGGATCTACATGTACAGAACTCACCAGTGATCAGTTAAGCCATAAGGCTAACGCATAAAATTAAAAAAAAAAAGGGGCAGCCCGGTGCACAAGCATCTCGCGTTCACGCAAGGTCCAGGGAAGGGCCGCACCCCAAGGGGTGAATTGTAGGCAGCCTAACCTGACTTTGTCAGTGGCTGATTCCAAGGCTAACACATAAGCTGCCTCTAAATAATCCCCAGTGGAAAACATTTACAGAAAGCTGTAAATAATTTTATTATAGGCACTCATTCAACAGGAAGCATTAGCAGCGGATGCAGAAAACATAGAACCAAGAACTAAAAAAGAGTAAAGGTACATAAAATAAAATTTAAAAAAGAGCATTGTCAATACTGATAGTTTGAAGTTAATAACGGTGCATGAAAATCAAAAGGTATCATGTGCAAGGTCAGTGAAAATACAGGTGCAACAGTCTGATGTTTAAAAATTTCTTATTGAGACACATAAATACTAGCAATTAGAATAAAGATCGACTGACCGTAGTATCGCAAGCTGCAAGAAATGCATTATAAGGATAAGCATAAGGAGTCTTCGTAATCTGATTGAGTAATGCTTCCGCTAAGTCCAAGTCTAAAGCTCTGCTGCAGCCTACTGAAAGGGCTGAAAGGGTCGAATCACAGGGCTTCAACTTTCTCTGTTGCATTGCTTTCAACTGCAATTGGTAGTCAAGACACACAAAATCAATGTTCCATAGAATCACAAGATCATTAGCAAGCTGCAAACTTTCATTAGTGAGAACTGAGAAAGGAGAACTGACCACTTCCATCGTGTCATAAATGTCTCTGCCCCGAATGACAGCTCTGACCAAGCCATCATACGTAAAGGATGATGGTTCCAGTCCAAGATTTTGCATCTAAAGAAATATGGACCCTTTGATCAGAACTTAACGCTGAACCAGAAAAATATAACAAGTTCTCGCCACAGACACTCGGGGGGGGGGGGATATAACAAGTATGGCTACAAAGGCTATCTGATTCAAGAAAACAATGAGCTAATTTAACAATATGCATTTCTTCCTTCTTGTTTCTTTCTTTTCCCTTTTCACATCCACAGAGATAAGTAATTAAGCTTACAAGGCTTCAAATGTATGAGTGATAAACGTAGTTTCAGGACATGAATCAGGAAGACAGGACACACAGTCAGCTCAGATTATACTGCACCTCTAATAAAAAGTTTTCAGAAAGCACTGTATCAAGACCAGCGACATTTACTAAACTTATCGGACCAAAGAACCACTTCAAGACATAAATCAAACGTCATTGACTGAAATTTTAGAAGGAGATGAGATAGAGAGATACAGGGGACAAAGTTTCCGTTGACACAAACCTAGCAGTCAATAGAATTATCAATTATTAGGGTTTAAGCCGGGTATTTGACATCCCAAAGGAAAAGGCTGGACTACGACAGCTCGAGTATAGCTTCATTTTTCATAGACACCAGTGATTTTAAGGGCACGGAGCAGAGTTCAAGTTCTAATGGACCAGGAAGTCCACCGAGCCCGAGGCAAATCATTGGCAGCAGAATAAATTCCCTCATCTCCTACCTTCCCTAGCTGAATTAATAAAATTCCCCCCACAAAAGATGAAATTGCTCCAGATGTTGGCAAGAGAAAAGCACAGAAGCACCAAGGGGAAGTCGCTGGAGCAAATTTAGCACCTAGTTGTGCTTGTGAGGATAGAGAAAGGGACAGCAACCTCATTCTCTTTAATTTCTTTGAAAAGATCCATTTGATGAATTTAGGCGTCCAAGCAAATGTTGTGTTTTTAAAACATTTTTGTTCTTAACTACATTAAAAAGCAAGTTGAAGAAGCACAAGCCAAATAAGAATCCAATATTTTCCTTGAGAACTTAGCAAAAGTGTCTTCACGACATCAAGAAGCTAGCTATCAACTAGATGCAAGTATGCTGTATGCAACAAATAAGGAATACTAAGGAAATCCCTACCTGCACAATTAATTGCTCAGCCAGCTCACCATTTCGACATTGAACGCACGCATGGATGACATCATTAAAAGACCACCTCAGGACCCTCTTGATGCAGTCCTTTTGACTCTCCTCGAGCATTCTCACCCCAGAAGTCCTGCTCATGACACTCTCTGCAGACAGAAGGCTAGATTGCAGAGCCTTACCTGTGTTCATTCCTTCTTCAACAGACGCAGGACAGGGAGGTCCGTCTTCGTGCAGATGATAGCCCACAACAACCATCCCACTATTTGATGGAATAGGAATGTCAAGATGTGCACAGTGTGTCTTGCCCTCCACAGTTCTATGACAAAAGGTGTCTTCTTTCAAAGCCAAAGCTACCATACGTTGCAATGCCTTATATGCAGATTCTAGATCCTTCAATCGTGTGAAAGACCATATGAACTTCCTCAAAGACATAATGTTGCTGTTGTAATACTTGATGTAGTCTTTCCAAATTTCATGCACTGCAGACAAATTTTTCTCCCAAACTGCAAGCTGAAATAAGTGGGAACAACAGTCACCCCATCACATGTAAAGTCACCAAGAGACCTTAAAAATGTCGTAGAAAATAAACAGTTAAATAGATAAACAAAGAAAACTAAAGATTGACTAACAGGCAAGATGAAGTTTCATGACTCACATGTACATGACTAGAATATGAACTATACAAGACACACATTTTCTCTCCTGTCACCCGACCATCACTCCTATATTTGAAGGAGTGTGCTCATAAATGTACTCACATTAAAAGAGTCAAACCCTACTTATTTGCAATTCATTTGTTATAGAACTTCTCAATGATGTTACCAGGTAGGTCCATCCAACCTGCCAGGAACAGTTGTTAATTATGTCATGTTCCTCCGCAACTTGCCAAAAAGTACTCTGTCTATCTACGATTAGAAATCAACACATGCATGCACATGCGCTTGCACGCACAAAAAATCCAACTTTAAGAGGTGCTCAACAGAATAATGTTACTTAGCACTTGGCATGTATTTCAACCTTCTTTTATTGTAGTATCAAAGGCGAATTCGGATGTGTCTAGTATGTAAGAGTTCTAAAGTGAAAATACGAATGAAATTTAAGATCTACCCAAAGTTTTGCTACCGTGGGGAGGGGTTTCAGAATAAAAGATTTCAATTCCCATACATTTAGCACTGCTGGGGGGATAGGAATTGGAAGGTGGAATTAGGAAAAGCAAACATCCAACTTGACATGATATAAATGAGGGTTTCCATATACCAAATGAGGAGTGGAGAGCCACAACTCTACAGGTGTCAATTCCAATCCACAGAGAAACATTGCAAGAACATGTAAAAATCAGGAGAAACTATGAAGAAACTAAGAGTGGTAGAAATTAAAAATGTCTAGAAAATAAGTCGTACGAAATACTTAGTCAATCACAATCCCTAGAATCACTTCCAACTTCCACTTTCAAACTCCCACCAAATAACTCATACCACATGTCCCATTCAAGTCCATTTTCCAATAATTCATAATGGGTCTAATGATGCTACTTTTCTTGCCAAAGCCATCTCGAAATCTAAAGCTCCAAGCCTCCAACCCAGCTTTTTGTGTTCTTTCTTGGGTGGCCAGCAAAGGTAATCTAACATGTCTGATGGAAAATACTAAGATTTGGTGCCCATCAAATGCTACTCAGCCCTGTTCAGCAATGTGATTCAGAGGACTACAAATATAAGATCTAAAGCCATTGCCTTGGTTTAACATGACTCAGTGCCAAAGCAAGCATCTTATCGACCTTGAGTTACTCAGTGAAGTACACCTAAATCTTGATGCACCAGTCAACAACCATGCAATCCGACCTAGGATGGGGATCATGTGATGTGGCGGGATGATGTGTGAACAACCTTACTCCTACAAGATCTCTCTGATAAACCTTGGACTAAAAATGCATCAACTACTTATTACACAACAAAAATAACTTAAAACAAATAAAGTGATAAATTTTGCTTCGCGCATTATACAAGAATGCAAAAATATTGGTGTACTGCTACCTAATCCTCCCAAAAAAGACAGTAACAAGCACAGAAAACAAATCTAGTTGACAAAAGAGCGATGATTCACCCTGTAACGGGGTTCACTAATAATAATTGTCCATATCACAAGGTTCTTTCCCTCGCACACAAAACAGCACCCTTAATTAAGCTACATACCTTGAGAAGTGCTGTATATGTGACTTCATTTTTGCCCAACAATTGGTAATCCATCATATCCAAGCATTGATTTGCATGAATTGCATCCTTCATTTTTGCGCAAGCTGACAGAATATAATTGTACAAAGGGAGGATAAGACACGTCCGATGACATTCTCGGATATATTTCACAAGATGAAGCGCCTAGGGAAATAAATAAGGAAGCAATTGTGAGAACAAAAGATAATATCAGTTCGGTTGTCAACGATACCCAGAACAACAGTCAGTTACAAGCCTAGATTAAAAAAGCTCGAAGCGCACAGAAGCACAAAGGATCCTAGACCCCGAGCGCGGGCTTCGAGGCAAACGCATGGGCTTTTTGGATATGAGGCGTACTTTTACTCATAAAAGCCTTAAAATCATTTTCAAACCATATTTTGACAAATAAGTTAGATGATGGCATTAAACAAGTGATTAGACATCATAGCGAACCATACTAGTGTATCTTATATTGGGTTCATCAATTCTGAAGGCATTTCACGATAGAGAGGAAAACAAAGGAAGGAAACAACATTTGATAGCATATTAGGACGAAAGGAAAGTATATTCTCTTCCAAATTATTGGCAGCACCATATTTCCCATTTAGAAAGAGGGAGAGACCGGCGTAGACCGGCCGCTGGAAAAAGTATGGGAAAAGATTGGTCAACTCTATCTTTATGAGAATACCATACAAACCTTCAACTACAAACCAACCCTCCATCCAAAAACTAGGGTTTCTAAATTAGGATTCTTTTGTTTAGTCTATACACGAAGTAATTGCATGCAATTAGCCAAGAGTTTCCACCCCAAAATCGAAAAATATAGCAAAGATAAGTGTCAATCTAAAAGTATTTGTGTTTTTCCATGGTGTGTATTCCCTTTTCACTCTCTCCCATGATCTTTTTCCATAAAGCGTGAGTTCATTTTGAACCTCGATCTGAAGCGCAAAAAGCGCGGCTTCTGTGGCCTTAAAGAATGGGTTGGGCTTGACCACTTGCAAGGCAAAACAAGTTGGGCTTTGGACTTTTGTGAGCCTAAGCGCACTCAGGGAGTGCTTTTTTAAACACAATTTACAAGTACCAGCATATAAATCAATCAGTTGCAATTAAACATTTATAAGCAACTCATTGATTAAATTATCATCATTTAACTTCTAAGATATGAATGAGTCGCTTTACACTATATGTGCATAAATTCTCAAGCTCAACAGAAAATTTTATGCCTATAATTGATGCTATCTTATATTTATGTCTAAGAAGTAAGACTGATAAGTAAAAAAAAACATTCATAATAAGAAGAATTGCATACCTCCTCCAAGTAACCACCATTACAAAGAGCACGGATGATAAGCATGTAGCAGTTCTCACTCAAATTAACATTTTTTACTTCTAAAACTTTCCAAGCCTCCATCACAAACTGCAATGCCAAATAAATCATATCAAAACCACAAGCAAGACCACTGTCTGCTACAATATTACTTGGAAACATAAAGCACAATACTAAAGCAATACTAACAATCAAGAATGATTTTAGGACAAAGTTTAAGAGAGGTAGCTCAATCTTGCTCCTATCATACCAGTGTGGTATAGACAAGAAACACTAAAAGCTCAGAGGAGCTTCAGAGTCTTACATTCACAGAATCACATTATGGTTGATGCATAAATTATTAATATAGCCAGCAACATTCTTTGGATCACACATTATGCGCATCGGTGCATACATCATGGTTACAAGGGTTGCCATTTGCTTCAGCACAGAGTACAGAAATGGCAAAGTTAATGGGTCCGTGGGGTATGTTGATAGGTACACGATAGACTGCTGGGACGAAAAGGATTTTAAAATCTTTTATTAAAATTTAGAATTTAATTCGAAATACAATAAAAATATTTTCCAAATAATTATTTTAAATTTCTCTTTCAATTTTCATTGTTTTAGGAAAATATTGCCCACTAACAATGACTCACTTTTATGAAAGTCTAAACAGTTTCTAATGGAGTTTTGACATTGGCATTTTGTTCCCCAAATTGTTGGACCTTCAAAATTTGCGTTACCCAAGAAAAATGGGCACCACTGATGTTTAATTCTCATCCACACCTCTCAATCTCCCTCCATCCGCCTCCACAACAATTAATTCCTCTCTCTCTATTTTTATTACCAGTCATTCGCGTCTTTCAAATTTGTCATTGTTCTTTTATCCTACCTGAAAACTCTGTTTTCACCGGCTCCAACTCAACATGTGTGTTTGAATTTCTTCGACATTGTCTTAGTCTTGCCTGATTCTCACAGCTCTTGAGTCGGCGATATAGCCGACTTGGGACAAGATGCGCCCCGGTCGGGATTGCCTTCCACCCATGTTTTGGGACAAGTGATCAGAGTTTTTCCGTGGGGTAAGCCACAACCAATGGTAGCAGTACTTACTTTAGTTGAGTTGATTCACACACAAGCTCTTTTTTTGGGGGGGGGGGGGTTGGGGGGGGGGGGCAGAGGACTGAGGAGGAATCATTTCTAAGGATGGGAAAGGAACACCATAGATATCATTTTTCTTCAGATAGCCATTATTTCCTTGCCAACTTGCTTTTAGTAGTAATGGGGGTGTAGTCTGGCAGATTTCTTTTTCTTTCTTTTTAAAAAATAAAGAAGGAAGAATATATTTTATACATCAAGATCAAAAGGAATATATACATCCAAACTACATATTATCCACAAAATAAAGAATATCAAAAAAATAATTGCAAAAATTCCCATCACCCTGAAAGTAGACAGCCCTAATCAAATTATTAGTAATGCATTCAATAGGCACCTTCACACCATAAAATACTATTCTCCCCCCCCCCCCCCCAAAAAAAAAAAAAGGCTCCAACATGATCACATGACGTATTACCATCCATTCCTCTTTTTAGTTTCCCCACACAAGGGATCCTCTTAAGCCAACATATGGTTCCTTATAAAGCTTTAAAGCAACCCAAGAAATGCCCAAGCAATTGAAACCTAGTTCCAAAGAGCTTTTGCAAATTGACAACAAAATAGCAAGCTACAAATTGATCTTAATTCCATGTCGCACATAAAGCATCTATTCACAAAGATCTTTTCCCGCTTTTGTAATATTGTGAAAATATTCCCAACGTTTCCCACCCCAAAAGTGGGCCTTCGAAGAATCAAATGAACCATAAACTTCCAAAGGATTAGCTCTTCAAAATGAGACCGAAATGGTCAGAGAAAGAAAAGACAAAACTTCAGGCGACTCGACTCATAAAAATCCTTCAGATTTGAAATCACACCTGATTTTAGCAGATTTTGTCCAAGTAATTCCCTTTTTAAACATTGAGCAAGACTACAATGCACTTCTTTAATTGTTTTCATGGGGATTCCTTCTAGTTGAAGTAGACTCTAAAGGAACTCAAACAAATCAAGCTTGCAAGTACTTCATTCTCAAACATTCTCGTGCTTACCAATGGATCGGGCGACCTTGCGCAGTAGTCAAGAATGTGCGCAACATCCCTCAAATATGCCGCATGATTTGAAGTATCAAGTTCTGACAGTAGACTAGAAGCTTGGTTTCTATGACCTAATTGAAGAGCACTAACAATTTGAGGACCCAAGGAATTGGTAATTGTTCCTCTACTGCATCCAAAACTTACAGAACCTGCAAACAGAAATACCTACTAAAAATTCTGTCCACTGTTTATGCAGGATGCTCATAATATAAATTTGTGACAAGAAAGCAGTTTCACGTCACAGTATCAAATACAGGAAACCATTAGTAACCCAGTAACAATCTGTTGATCCATTATATGTGACACAATTTAAAGCCTACATACATTATATTCTTTTTTTGTATCGTCTCATAAACCTAAGCATTCAAAGATTATGTAAGAAATAAAAAAGCAACAGCAAACACAAATTATTTTCTTACAGCCTTATTACTTGGAAGATTAACTAAAATTGATACATAATGTGCATACAATTTATCCAAACAGCAGAACCCCATTATAGAAAATACAGAAAGGAGGGAGGAGGCAAGGTTGGGAGTATATGACTGAAGAACTCAATAGCAAAAAGATATATCTGCTAAGAGTACAACAGGTGGCAAGATACACCAGAAATTTCAAGAATAAGATTGCTTTAAGTTGTGAAAGCCTAGTTAGCCAGGAAAAGCTTCATTTATGTGCAAGTGTTTTAACCTTTTTATGTTTATGTCATTATCCCATTCCCAGATTCAAGGATAAAATAAGTAAACTTGGGTCCTCATCCCCCACTCACTTCTCCCAGTCGCAGACTATATGTCTTGCATAATATAAGATAGTTACTAACTTGGACCCCCTTCAACAAAACCCAAATTTCAGAAAGTAGAGCAACTATGGATTTCCACTTGCCTTCTAAGCCAGCAATAGTTTGAAATGATTCAACCAGGTGAGGTCCATTTCTCTGTCCCTGCAGCAGCTTAGAGCATTAATCATCAATCATAAAAATTCTTCTTTCCTTATTGAACGATACAGCTCATTTCTGCTGTCAACAAGAATTAACTAATCTAGGCGCAAGAAGTGCAAAAAAGAGAAAATCATAATGTTTGGGAATTCGACCAGCGATTTTGTAAAAATCGGCCCATTGTGCAACCCAACTGAATGATAACAACCATTTGCAAGAGAATATGACTAAGAAATCGACAACATACCTCTCCCGGAATCACGTATCCACAAAACAAGCCCCCAATCGACCTATGAGGGCACCTTAATCTGCAAAAGAAGAAATCACAAATCATAGAACAAGAGCAGCCACGTCATCATAAGCAGAGCTTGGAGGTGCGAGAATGATGGAACTAAGAAGAGAGATGTCCTTACATTGTCCTATACATGCCCAATATCATTTAGGCAACCTATGACAGCATCAATAACATAGGTAGCCGGTATCCCCATCAAATGGTGTGTAAAGCCTTCATGAGCCAATTCTTACCGTATGGAATCTGAAAAATGTATAATTCAATTACCCGTTTACACCAGCTGCTGAAAATTTCAGCATCAAACACTGAAGCACTACAGAAAAAATGAATAATCCTATACAAGACTAAAGTTGCTAACTTGGGCATTTTGTCGAACAGGTAATGTGCATTTGAACAAAGCCCTCCATCCCCAGCTTGAATGCGAGGTTTATTCACATTAACAATCAAAATTGCTGTCTTATACAAAATGCTTTACATGAATCCGTAAAATCCCAACCACCTAATAATAATGCAGGAAATCCAATATCCCCGACAAACCAAAGGATGGGGGTCTCCAATATCTCAGTTACAAAGCGTAGTTTAAACAGAATGCTGCAAAAGACTCACTCCTTGAATGGAATACTAGCGAAGCAGGCCCGATCTGCAATAGGAAGATTGATTATTCTTTTGTATTAGATAAAGAATGAATTTGCCTCCGTCTATGTATAGTCCTCCAATAGCTATCAAAATTGATGAATTCAAATGGCAGCACTAAACTGGTGGGGTGGACTGCTTGAAAATCTGTTGAATGTTCCCCCCCCCCCCCGGGCATGCAACAACAAATGAGAGAGAAAGGCAACACTCAGAATTTTCAGTTTACCAAGGCTAAGGTTTTGACACTCTGCTCCGGGGACCATCGCGGTCGAATTTGATTGAAGGCCCTCTTTGATAAATAACTATTAATTGTTAATTATTTATATTAATTGTTAACTATTTTAATTAGTTATTTATATTAATTATTTTAATTAGCTATTTTTAGGAAAAGTATTTGATAAAAATTAGATATTTTTAAAAAATGTATTGGTAAATTTTCATCTATATCCTTATTTATGAATTAGTTTTTAATAAAATGTGTGTAACTTTTTCAAACTTATGAACAATTATGTTATTTCCACAAAAAATTCTTCTCAAAAAGTTAATGATTTCAAAAGGACCTTTTTGGAGCCAAACAGATATTACAAAAAGCTCTTTATCAAATATTATTTAGTTGTTTGATTTGATCAAAACAGCTAAAATTCTCCCAAATAACTATTTTTCTCAAACAGTTGTTGTGACCAAACACCCCCTAAGTCTTCAAGGTACCCGTGCACAACCCAAAAATTCGGGTTTCCTTTTTGGGGGGGGGGCGGAGTG
>JAKOGI010000300.1:465000-590000 GCA_029747015.1 Carnegiea gigantea | reverse complement strand
AATTCACTGAATCTATTCAATTTTATATTATATATATATATGATATATGATGATATGATATTTGATATATGATTATGATATGATATATGATATATGATATGATGATGATATATGATTGTAAAAGATTATCGTGCATATTTTCATATCTTTATAGTATGAGTTTTCATTTTTAGCTTATAGCCTTAGTGCAATTTATCATATTTTTGGAGAGTGATTTTATAACAAACGAGGATTTGGATGCTAACATGAATTTACATATTGTCTCAAGTAGTTACTATGGTGACATACATTTCAATTGTGATATATCATCTCAAATAATTAATTGTTTTATAAAGTTATATATGTCAATATTCGATTTATTGACATTAAAATATGCATTTGGTGGTAAAAATGATATAACAAGTTCAAAACTGATAGGCATAGATTTATTATTACCGTTTTGAGATAAAAATTTATCTTGATATTAAAGATTTATTCTTGATAGAGAATATTTATTAAAAATGTAGCATGACAATTTAGTAATAAATTTTTTCCTTATGAAAAATTATCAACTAAAATAATCCAAATTGAACACGATATATTTCAAGTCTGACCAAACTCGATCCAAATGATCCGATAATCATATACGACAATTGGACATTTGGTAGCCCAAACAACATAGAGTGGGCCTTCTTCCAACGTTTAGAAGGATCCGTAATACTACGGATGATCCCCATCACTCTCGTTGGAACTGGGTTTGCAGTGCTGAATCCAAATGCTTGCCTTCATGTGGTGGCAACGGTCACAACTCACACAACTGAAATTAGTGAAATAGGAGGTTTATTTCATTTGACTCTCGAAACCGGAGCATCCATTAAACCTATCACAACAAGAAGCCATTAGCCATTTTCTTTTTTTCGCTCTCCTCTCAGTTCCCTCGCACTCCGCAGCTGCTATCCATCCTCCTTTCTCTCTCTATTTCTGAGCAGGGACAGTTCACTCGTTAATGGCGGATTAGGGTTTTGAGGGGAGAGAACCAGAGCTGACTGCTACTTTGATGATTGTTGCGGCCATGTCGTCGTTGATAGTGAAACCTTCCTCAATATCTCGTGCTTCTTCGCATACGCCATTAGTTTTCTCGGCCAGCTCTCGGGTTCTTAATTCTTCTGTGAGCTTTCCGAGGAAGGCGACGAGAAGAGGACGACTGTGTTTGAGCGTTCGTGCTTTGGATAATTCATCATCGGATGGTAAAAGCAGTGAGATTAACGGTAGCAATGAATCTAAGGCCCCAAATGACGCCGCGGTATAACCATCTCTTCATTTGCCCTCAGAATTTGTTTGAGTTTGGGTTGTTTTTGCGAAATTTTACACTTCATTTCAGGATAATGTTTGCGTATGCGAAATTGCCTGATGGACAGTTGAGAAATTTGGGCAATTAAATGAGTCCAATTTCTGCTGTGTTCAAAGGATTTGCGGGTTGCTATTTATTTTGGTATAGTGAAGTTAAAACTTTCAGTTTATATACTGGTTATGGGCGTGCTTTGCTGCAATATTGTCCGAACATGTTTTCTAATGTGAAATAACTCTAAATCCTTTCATCCAGCCGGTTCATGTATTATGGGTAAAATTTTTGGGAGTATAAAGTCAACTGTAGTGTTTAAGAAAGCATACACCAGTGAACTCTTGCTAGTGCCGTTAAATTTTGATAGACTCTCTTTTCCCTTATTTATTTTATTTATCCCGTGTATAGTTTCCAAGGGTGTTGAGACAAGAGGGGCAAATTGCGGAGTCACTAATCACAGCCATTTCCTTTCTCAGAGTACAAGATTATGGGTGTTATTCCTCGTGGCACAAGCATATAAGCGATTGATTCGACAGTCTTTTTGGGGGAAAAAGGAAATTATCTTGAGCACTGGGTTAGAAATGTCTATGATATGTTGAATGTTTATGGTACTCTAGATCAATGACGTAGAACTACTGTAAGTTTACTTTCTTTGTGTAAATGTTCTTTGCTTCTATTGGTGGGGCGGAATTTGTTCCAAATTCATGGGTGAGCGCTTTAACTGGAGGTTTTAACTTAAGAGGTCTATAGCGGGCTTTAGTAGCTGTCATAGCAGAAGAAATACCACTGAAAGAGAACACATGTATTTGTAGTAAGAAGTTTTGTGTAACAAAAGGAGCATTGTGGTCTTGATTGAGATTGGGATGCTCTGCCATCAAATTGAGAGATAAGGGAATAGGAAGGGAATGGATGAAATTTAGGGAAAAGAAGGGAATAGGATTGGGGACTAGAGAGGGGAAATAGAAGAAAGAAGAGAGTTGAGAAGACAAGGTGAGAATCCCTGATCATATAATTAGATTCTTCAATTATTCTACAGTCATCAATGGGTATGTCTTAGCTTTTTCAGTTATTGAATGATCTTCAACAGATAATTATATCTTAGACATATAATCTACCTATAAGATTATAGACACTCTGAAAGCTAACAGAAAACTGCCAACAGCTGCCGCACACAGCGTAGTAAATTAAATATCAATAAGACATTCGTAAATATCCTAATTTCGCTCATATGAAATGCACTATAAGAATCTATATATGAAATGACATAAAACTATCAAGTATCGAAGATAAAATTGATTTGAGATACTATAGTGTTTCGTATGTCCTAAATCTCTATCATTTATTCCTTTATTCTCGATCTCCATTAGATGTTCAATCAACTTTAATGGAGGAGTAGAGCATGAAAAATAATGGAACTCATAGAAATTAAATTGATCGGTTTGTTGTCATGAACTGGTATTTTGATAACTAATATATGCTGTTTTGAAACGGGCCATACTAAATGTTCATGATATAAAGACATGAGCCAACAAGACCCTCTTATTTGTGCTTCTTGTGAGTCAAAACTTAAAGCCCAACTTTTACCAGCTTCTCCCTTAAAAGATCAAAAGCTATGAATTTCCCCCTTTTTTTGTGCTTTTTTGTGTCTTCCTTTACTTTGTCAGGAAGAATCCTCCATGTGAGCAAATCACTCATCAAGTCCTCCATATTTTGATTACTTTTCATAATTTCATGAGACTCCGTGCTTGCTATATCTTATTTTGGATCCCAGCTTATATAATGACCACGCTTCCACTTGGGAACCATCATTTCACACACTGAAATTTTATGCGTATCTCTGCCATGTTTTGACCACATTCATTTGTGCCTTGCCAAATATCTTACTTTGGGATCCTAGCTTATGTTGTGAATCTATGATCACACTTCCACGTGGAACCATCATTTCACACATTGAAATTTTATACATATGTTTCCTTTGTTCATTGTTTTCCCACCTGAGCATTGTTACATGAACTGATATTTGATGTGGCTTTCAAATAGACTTATAGGGTAACTGTATTTGGTTGAATAAATTCCTCTGATCTTGATATCTAACTGTTTTAACAGCGAAAAAGCAGGAAGGATATTCTGCTGGAATATGTAAAAAATGTTCAACCAGAATTTATGGAGTTATTTGTCAAAAGGGCATCTCCACAGGTTGGCATCTTTCTACTGAATTACAATCTAGTCTTAGAGTGCGGTTTGAGAGGCTATGCTTCAAGTTTTTAAACATATATGATCTATCCTAAGCTCATATGTTGATTTGCAAAGGGAATGATCTATCTTTTTTATCTATAGGTAGTGGAAGCAATGCGTCAAACAGTTACAAACATGATTGGCTCATTGCCTCCACAGTTTTTTGCTGTGACAGTGACTACAGTAAGTCCCTCTTCCCACTGTGGATGGACCTGTTGACTTGTCTCATTTTATCCATCTCCTTGTGTATGACAGTATGAGAATTTCGGAGTTGCATATAAGCTAAACTCAAAATCCATTTGTAATGTCTCTGACTGGTTGGAATTGCTATATAATTGTATCAGGTGGCTGAAAATCTTGCTCAACTCATGTATAGTGTTATGATGACTGGTTATATGTTTAGGAATGCTCAGTTCCGTTTGGAACTCCAACAGAGTTTAGAGCAGGCTGCCCTTCCTGAACCAGAAAAAAAGGTGTCATTTTTTCTCCATATGTTTTATGCTCCTTTGTATGCTTTTGTGGGTCTTTTTATCTTATTACTCACTGATATAACTTTTTGTTACTTTTGCAGGATGCCCCTGATTATGCCCCAGGCACGCAGAAAAAGGTTTCTGGTGAAGTCATCCGGTGGAATAATGTCTCCGGCCCTGAAAACATAGATGCTGTAAAGTACATAGAGCTTCTTGAAGCAGAAATTGAAGAATTGAATCGTCAAGTTGCTAAGAAATCTGGTGGTCAGAATGAACTAATGGAATATATGAAGTCCCTAGAACCACAAAATTTGAAGGTGGGGACAGATGAAAACTCTAAGATATGCATGTGGATGTGGTTGTGGCTTCTTCTTTGAGAAGTTGTTTGAGAAAAATACATGCTTATAGTGTATTAAATGCTTGAAACCTCTGAGTTTACATTACATAGAAATATGGTGATTGATGATGCACGAATGGGGGGATTTTGTTTTGCAAGACAAAGTTGGTACTTGGGTAATCAATAATTAAAATAGTGGCCACAGCTCCTTTTGGTTATTAGTCTTTTGTTATTGTTCGGTTTATAGGATGTTAGTTATGAGGTAATCCAAATACCAAACGAATGTACATGTAATGAAAATGTGGAGTTACTGAATTAGTTTCTGGATTTACATGTGAGAGGGAAACTTACAGAGCTGTGGAGTATAAGAATGCAGTTTTAATGTCCTGAATTTGATTAAGCTACTGAAGTCGAGTTCTGGATAATGTTATAAGTTGTATAGAAATGACCTGGATACCTGTAAGCTGCTAGGGACTGTACTGGTCCCCGCCTCCTAGTTTATAGTACTAAGAATTGAGATTTGATTGATCATTACTATTGCGCAATTACTTTAAAAGAGTTTTGCTTAGCTTCATCTCTTACTAATAAAAAAGAACGACTATTTTCCAAAAGAATATATATATATATATATATATATATATATATATATATATATATATATATATATAACTTATGTATATTAATTTGTTCCTGTTCCCTTGAAGGCGGAGCTTCATTGTAATTCCTAATCTGCTGAGGAACTGAAGATCTGACCTGAGTTCTGCATCACATGTTGTGCAGGAGTTGGCAAGTAGTGCTGGGGAAGATGTTGTCCTTGCGATGAACACATTCATAACAAGGCTGTTGGCAGTTTCAGATCCTGCTCAGATGAAGGTGTGGTGGCTGTTCTGTCTTGCTTTTCTCCAGTTCTTCTGTAATGTTCCATATAGCAACTCAGTGACTGCATACATTTTAGGTATGCAAAGCATGTGACTGCTTGTCAAGCCAATACCCTAGAATGCGGCCTACACAGGGTTCCTTTATTTGTTTGTTTATTTATTTATTTTTTTGGGAGGCTGTCTTCACTTGGCCTAGACTTAGAAGGAATTGATAAGTGCTACTACACAGGCCCACAGTAGAAGAAGTGTAGGTTTGATGGGGCATTTTGTTGTAGTCTGCACCTAAGCTGAAAATTTGCCCCAAAAATGTCCCCCCGTGTGCTACCTAGAAAGTAGATAGAGTATACATCATGATTCAGCTGTGTGTATATCTTAAGCTTCCCCGAAAAGTTGACGACAATGAGATCAATCAGACTTGCTATTTTGCTGCAGTTTGCTGCTTTAGCTGAGGCCAGCTGGACATGCTTTCAAATCTAACCAAGTAGATAATTATTGGTTGTATATCCAATGCATCTGTACCTATGATACCAGTACTCACCGTTTTGCCCTCCCTTATCTTTGTCAAACATGGCACTCCACAGTCTAGAGAGTAGGAGATGTGATTTGTCGACACTGACATGTCCCAAACTCTAAAGGAGTGGGGATGGGGAAACTAGAAGTAATATGGTCCTTTTTCTTCTTCGTTCTATAATTTTTATTGGTCCTTCTATGATGTGTCAATTGCATTTGAATATGATTTTTGGCTTTAAGTTTTTAATGTTGAACATTCCAGAAAAATTAGTTTATGATTGCAGTTTTCATATGTAAAATGATGAATCCCTCATCAGTGTCAGGCTATTGGACATGTTCCTGATGTCCTAAATTTAGAACTTTGATGGGCAAAACATTTGCATCCACACCCTTGTATAACACCTCGATGACCTCATACTCAATTTGACATCTTTAAAGGTGTACTTTGGTGGTGGTTGGGGGGGGGGTGTCTTTCCTTGAAACTAGGATATAACCGGAGAATTTCTTTTCCGAAGAAATATATTTTCACGTCAAATTTTTCTTTGAAACTAGGTTATAATAATTTATGGAAAACATGCATGGTTTGTGCACAGACATAATATAGAAGCTCTTCTATTTAAGAGAGAGAAAAGGAGAGTACTCACAGTGAAGTGAGGGAAAGGGGGGGGGGGGATACGGGGGGGGGGGGAGATAAAGTAACTAATTGTGTCATTGAAGGAAAGAGAGAACGTAGTTAATTCTTAATTGACACACACAATATAGAAGCTCTTCTATTTAAGAGAGATATGACTCTCGGCATATCTGCTACAGACTAGTGTCAAAGAAACAAGTGCAGCGGAGCTTGCCAAGCTATTGTTTTGGCTGATGGTGGTGGGCTACAGTATTCGCAACATCGAAGTCCGGTTGGATATGGAGAGAGTACTGGGGAGTCCAGCCAAACTTGCTGAGTTGCCTCCTGGAGAGCTCGTTTAGGCCTAACTAGAAGAATGGCTTCTGCGTCCTCCATTATTGTGGTGATATTACATTACTCCATTTGTAGTTTGTTGAGACATAGCATTCATGTACTTCCAGTTGCAGCTAAGCAGAAAGTAGTAGCATACCAATGAAATTAGGCTAGAAGTTGATAGTTTTGATGAAATAACCAAATTTGGGTTCTCGTTAGATGTAATTGTTAAATCCATTTATGTTAATTGAGCACGACTTGCCAAATGTTTTTCTAGGCAAAATCTCCTTGCATTTATTTTATTTTATTTTATTTTTTGGTATTTCAAGGGGGGGAATTTAGAAGTGGTTGCATTTACAGTTGATGTTATTAATCGTGAGTTTGGCGTCAAGCGAAAAATGGAAATCCAGACTCTACATTTCTTGTTGCTCATATGGGAAGTATACTTTCAGGAGGAAGAAATCTCAGACAGAAACAGGTGCTTTCATGCAGTTGTTTAACATAAATACTAAAGTTTCAAAATTATATGCTGTTAGGGCCCCTTTTCATGGTTGGTGAGTTTTGGTTGAGTTGATGCAATGGCATTAATGTTTGGTAATTCTGGATAATGTAAAGCAGTCTTGTCTCCTGGAGCATAGGTGAGAGACTAAGGACGTTTTGTTTGACCTTAATGGCTTTTCTCATAAAAAAATCTTTTTGTAGTTGGGTGGCCTATGGCAATTACGTCTTACCGCTCCCTCAAAACGTCCTGCTCAGATGTGAAGTAAGATTTGAGGGTATCAATTTTGGATATAGATGTTGAATTTGTTCGTTTCATCTTATGAAATTTTCAGAATAAATTACGAGAATCTCATTATCCCGAATTTTATCTCCCTTTTAAAGCTCAACATTCTTGACAAGACCACTACCAAATAATTTTTCTGTTGACAAATGAAAACAACGAACACCATCCTCAATTTAGTGAAACTTGTCTTCTTTACATAGTAGGGATTGGACTCAAATTGATCTTCATTCACTTGAAATCTCTAATCATTTAAAAACAAAGTTGAGAACTATGATGCCACTATTTGTTTAGGATTTTTTTTTTTCCCCAATCTTAAGCAGGTTTAAATTTAAAATTTACAACTGTTTACAACTTGTTGTATCACCTAATTTTTTTTTACAATTTTTTACAACTCCTTATAGCTTACAATTTCTTCTAGTTTCTTACACTTTTTTACAATTTTTACAACTTATAACTTAATACCACGGAAAAGAACACGGGTTTAGTAGAAACTTTCACTGTGTCTAAGTAACCGTGATTCTTCTTTTCATTTGAGCAATGCACTGCTTGGTGTCTTCCTTTGGTTGATTTTTTTAGTCGTCACTCGTACACCTTCCCAACGAATAGGGTACGCCAGAGTCATGCCCACATCCCTTCCCCCCGTCTTCTCTCTCCTCTCAATTTTGTGCTCTTTTAAATTTCTATTATGCTCATTTTTATGTCCTAATCTGTAGCGATTATCCTAATTAATATTTTCTACATTGTCTCCGAATTCCGACTTATAATAATTAATATTATGATGAGGCTAAATGACATTAAAAAGATACATAAAAATCCGTTCATCATGTGTGAGATTGTCTTATAAAATATTATTATGAGCTGTAATTTTGATATTAGTGCATAATCTATTTTTTAATTTTCATGATACAAACTTTCCAAAAAATGGGGACGCAAAAAAATACAAAAATTACCTCCAGACATTAGAAGTAAAAGTCGGCAAACCTTTTTCTAGGGGGAGGGGATGGGTTGTTCAAATTATTTTTTTTTTGTGGGGTGGGGGAGGTGTGCAATAGATATTAGTAGGTTGTACTACTGTGTCTGATTTGATGTTTTTTTAATGGGGTTTGTTGATGGGTTGGGAATAAAAGAAGAGAGAAGAAGAGGGAGGATGCTACTCGCTAATGCTACTTGCGAACCAGGTCCGCCTTCACTAAATGATACGCTTTGCACGTTGGACGTATCTTGGGTAGTCCCATCATCTGTTTCCTCTTTTGACTGCAGGGGGTCATGCTCCATGGACAATATCACCAAATTCCAACCATTAACGTTTTGTTTGGTTGAATGCAAATATAATTTTAGTTGTAGGATTATGGATCTATTCTTTTCGTAGATAAATTAGAGTAGATAAATAGATAAAGTAGGTTGAGGTAAGTTGTAGCTGGTTGAAGTAGGTTGAATTTTTTTATGTGATAAATTAACCTTGGTTAAAATAATGAAAGTTGGTTAAAATAGATTGAAGTGGGTTAAGGTGGGTTGAAGTGGATTGAAGTGGATTGAAGTTGGTATTTTGAAATTAACCCACGAAAAGAACAGGTCCTATGTGTTATCACATGTTAAGGGAACGAAGGGAAAAAGATAGAAAGGAAAAGGGAAAGAGACTTATCAGATTCATCACATAAGTACTTCCTTAATTATTGATAGGGAGGAAATCTTGAAAATATATTTTTAATCATTAGTTTGCAGTAACAACTTTTAAAAGTAGGAAAAATTTTGTAAGTTACAATTGAATTGAAGTCTGCTAAAAAAAGACCGATCCCTATAAATTATAATACACGTTACTACAAATTATGATAGTTAATCTCTGCCAATGCTAACTATGAAAACAATCCTATATTACATCTAACTCAACCTTGCATTTTGAAAGTACTTCAATAAAATCATCTTCTTGTAAACTTTCTTGTGCTATAATGTTCACAAATATGGCTCAAAAATGAGAATGGAGATGGCAATTAATAGCACTTCCATCCATTGGAACGCATTCCTATAGGCCCGCCTTGCATTCCCATTGCCCCCCTTCTTTTCAGTGTGCATTTCTTGCCTAGTGGCACATGGGTAGCACCGCCTATCCGATCCTCCATCCGTTCCATTTTTTTGTGATGTTTTTGTTTTTTCTTTTTTATTTTAAATATATTATTTAAGTAACTAGAAAAGATTATATGCTATATGGTGAATCTATGACAAATATTTTATTAAATAATCCAAGTTAGACTTTCATAGGTTGGAAAAGTGCAGGAATGTAAACTACAAAAAAAGGAATTTTTACCGATGTAGCAGGATGAAGTTTCAAAATATTGAACTTAGGTTGGGAATGCTCTAAGAGATATGCTTCTAAGACTCAATATTGTATTGTGGTATAATTAAATTCAATTGCATGTATTAATGTTGTTGTTTTTTTTTTTTCCATACTAGTTTGAGGACTTCAAATATAGTTAATAAGAAACACATAAAATCACGAATCATGTTTATACAGAACCATTACTAATAATAGAAATGCAATAAGGTAGTTCCAATATTCTATGTCCTAATTAAAGCCAAACAAAAAAAAAAAAGCATGCAAAAATTCCTAGGTTGAATACTTGAATCATTCGATAAGCACAAGGCGAAGTAAATATATTATGCATGCCTGGCTATGTACTTTACTTTAGGGTCGTTATTGGATTAGAACATCTGATTAGTAAATACGAAGACTGAGATTTAAGGCATATATTTGCCCCCCATACACCAATACGAGGCCTGTGTTTGATAATGCCCCTCAAGAATCTAATTGTAGATTTGTTTAAATTCCCATAATATTATTGATTAAAAAATTGATGTTCTAAATTTGCGATCATGTTATGTTGGAAAGTTGGTTGTGTTAGTGGAGGAACACCAAATTGTTTGGCAATTCTCGAACTATGCCTAATGATCCCATGCGCTTATTTAGCAAGTAGTTGATTGGCAAAAGAGATTTGTTGAAGGATGAAATGTTGTTCGATAATATACAAAATAGGAGGACTTATTGAAGATATGGTAGTTCATTTGAATTCAAGCGAAACTTAAAAATTTGATGGAAAAAAAAATTTATTTAAGATTATCAATAATTTTAGTTAAAAAAATAAAGCGCTCATTCTAATACCACAGGAGAGGACACCAAAAAGGGAGGAAAATAGAAATATTCACGGGTATTCAGAAAACGAGAGGCAACAAAACTAATTATTTTCCATCAATACAGATAGCAAGGAGTGTCTTTTGGAATCAACTACTCCACGGACAGGACTACCAGTTGAGATAAAATTGCTTATATCTGAATCTCTCTAAATTTTATAAAAGTGGGATCCACACTGACAAATGTTGTTGTTATTGCAGATAGCGAAGAGTCCTCCCCTTCCTGATTTGCTGATTTTTGTTTTTTTTTTTTTTTTCGCAGTAGGAAAGCCAACGCCTAGACAAGCGAATGCCGAATAGACGCACAGCGTGAGAAGTCCAAAATTAAGAGAATCAAAATCAATTGTCGTCATCGAACAAACCATTCCATTTCACTGCAAATTGAAACAATCAGTGAGCTGCTCCTCCTCTTTCCAGATCGCTATCTCACTCACTCTCTCTCTCTCTCGTCATCTTGTTCTTCCACAGAGAGATTCTAGAGAGAGACACAGAGTTGCAGAGTGAGAGAGAGAGAGAGAGAGAGTGTGTGTGTGGTGGCCGCGGCAGCTTTTGGCGCCAAGGATATGGCGAATCCGCGGCGGCGCCACCACCTCAGCCACAAAAGCAATGGCCTCCGCCGCTTCATCCCCGCCATTTCCGCCATTTTCGGTGGCTTCTTAGTTTGCTTCGTCTTCCTCTCCTTTCTCGCTCCTCCTCCTCGCCATAGCTCCAGTCATGTCGTCCTTCGCGCCGCTTCGGTAATCTCTCTCTCTCTCTCTCTCTCTCGCGCGCGCGCGCGCTCGCTCGCTCCCTCTGTTGCTTCAATCTGCGATGGCTGTGTTTCTGGTTTGATTTGTGATTAGTATGCTTGTTCAGGATGGCGATAATTCGAATGGACTTGCGCTCTTCTCCGTTCCGGTGAGCGGACTTTTCATTTGATTGTGGTGATTATTTGTGTCGCTTGATTTCATATTTAGTGGTTTAAGCTGTTGATCAGATCCCATTTTCGTTTGTTTTGATTTGATCTGATTTGTTTCTTTTGTTATTGACCTGCAGGCTAGTGGAGGAAAATCGAAATATGATATATGGAGGTCGAAAGATTCGGAGTTCTTCTATGGATGTAGCAATGCCAGCAGCAAATTTGCGAGTATGCAATTGTGTTGTTCTAAATCGTTGCAGACTTTAGTTTGCTTCTTCTGTTTGATTGTTTCTTCACTTAATTAGGCGTTATCTTATGAGCGTGCTTTCAATAGCTGCTTATGTGCCGCTATCTGTGTGTTTTCCAATTTCCAAGGTTCTTGAGATAGTTATAGGTCTGGCATCTGCGATATTTTGCCTATAGGATGTAATTTATATAATCAAATATTGACATGCTCAATTAAAATCATTGAAATTGATGAATTAAATGTTGAAGGTGCTCTGATGCAAACATGAGCTTTACTGAAGTGACATCAAATCATCAATGTTGATATTGATATTGACAAAGATATTTAATTGGTATGCTTCATTAGTTTTCAGATGTGTATTTAGGCGCACGCAGGCATGGGGCTCTGGTAGACATCACCTTGACACTCAGATGCCCAACTGTAGTGATTTCACATGGAACTACAAACCGCATGCCTCGGTGTTCCCTAGTTTGAGTTACAAACCGCAGGCATGGGCCTTTGGGCCTGACAAGTATGAGAGAAATTGATGAACAACATGGATGACAGGTTATTTAGACAGCTAGATTTATCTGAATTGAATCTTTCCTTAGATCATCAGTCCCCTTTTGATAAGAAGCCCTTCATTAATTGTCTAGCATCACTTGCTCTTAGGTCATAAATGGAAACCCCTAGACTGTCAGAAACTCTAATTTGTGAACTGTGAAGTGTGCTCAAATTGGATCCTGTTGCAGCTTCTGGTTGATATAGACAAGGCACTCTGTGTCACTGATGCTCCATCAGCATATAATGTGGTTGATTGGATTTGAGCACGCTTCCTTAATTTCCCGTCTCTCTTCCTTGGTATTGCTTTGTTTTTTGGCTTAAAACTGCTTTACCTAATTCTAAAGCGAGGTTTTCCCCTTTATAATGCCTCTTCATGCGCGCTAGTGGAACCAAGTTAAGGCTATGCCATGAAAATCCCATTTTCCTTCTGAAATCCCACTTGTCGTCCTTGTGTTTTTGCTAGTTTTATGTAGATGCATAAACTTTTGAAATCCGTGTTGCGCCCTTCAAATTTTAACTATGTGCAAACTGTTACCTTTTGCCCATTAAGTTTGGATGGTTAGTCAAATGTGTCATAGATTTCAATGGTATTCAACCCCCCCCCTCAAGGGCACCCCTTGCACCTTACAATTTAGCTAGCAGTCACCTCCGTGCGGTTTAAGTAAGGTGTTTGAGCAGTTCATAGTCAGCGTGTAAGCGTATTAGCTTAGGTATTTTGTTCAATTTCATTAAATTTTAGTAGCATTGGTGGTCAGGAATGATGAAGTGCATATAGCTTTTAGGTATAGAGCAGTAGCAGTGTTGCCTACAAATCTCAATAGTTTTATATCCTCCTTGTGCAATTGGTAAGATACAAAAGTGTGCACATTGAAATTCCCTATAAATTAGTACTTTTTTTTGGGGGGGGGGGGCGGGGATGTTACATGGTTGACATACATTAAGGGATGCTGAGACCTTTGTTGTGTGGCTCAGGCATTCTGAAAATAAGCATATCACATGCTTAAAACCTCGTTATGGCCTTCATTATCAACATTAATACGGTATTCCTTGAGTGTGGGAAAAGTGTGCTGATAACGCTTACAGTATGTTATTCCAATTCTGAGTTTATCTTAATTGTCTGGTGTGGAAAATTTTTCTTTCTTCTAGCATGTGATTTTCTAACCTCAGTCTTGTCATCTTTACTTGTATTTTAGATTAAGTCTGGTTGCCCTGAATGTACAATTTCCTTATTTTTTTCAGAAGCAGATGCTATTACACGTCTAAATCGTTATCTGCTGATTGCCACGAGTGGAGGCTTAAATCAACAGAGAACGGGGGTAAATTTCGCATTGCTTGGTTGCCTTTTCACGCTGAGGGTTCCATGCATCCACTGTATCAGGATTAATGCATGTCAAGTGGCCACTGGCTTTATGTGCTGGCTGACTATTGTTGTTATTAGGTTGATCACCCATTTATGAAATTGCTATATGGAGCTAGACTAGGAGAGGTGGTGGTATATTAATGTTTAATTAATTGGATGTATATTGGATGTATTGCATTGCCTGCAAGAGCGCTGATATCCAGTTATCTACTTGCTTCTTGAATGACTTGCTCTTTTCTGAAATTTTACCTACTTTGCTTTAATAGAACTGTTTTTAGAAATAAAAATGAAATTGCATCTACTGCATTTATACCATGGTTGATGTGCAACATCCCTTTGCATCTGGTATATCAGGCATCGTGGATCATATCCAGTAATATTATCATGTACAAGCAGAATGCCTGATGCATGTTAAACATCTGTTTTCTGAGGGGCTTAGATATAGCCAATTGCAGAATTGCTTTGTCCTTGGATACTGATTGACTGATTCATGACGATGCTGTTTAATAGGATAGACTGTGACTTACTACTAGATTCCTGATATTTCTGAGCTATTCTGTATTCTGGACCTTTGGACTGTTTGCAACATGTTGATTGCGCTGTAATTGTCACATTAAGTACTGCTGTGAAAAGGGAGTTAGTACGATAGTGAGAGCTTCGAGTCTCCACTGCCTGTGTGGAGAGAGTCTCTTTTTGATGTCTGCATTGGAGGTTCCTTTTACATCACTCGCTGTGGCAATTTTGTGTCCTTGGTAAAGTAGTAGTTGTAGGATCTGGAATAGTACTTATTCTTTGGAAAATTTTGACCTTTGGATTTGAATGCAACTGGAAACTGATGAAATGCAACCTGCTGCTAGATAATTGATGCTGTTGTTGCTGCACGTATTCTGAATGCCTCCCTCGTAGTTCCGAAGTTGGATCAGAGGTCTTATTGGAAGGATGCCAGGTTTGTTTACAGATTGAAAATACATGTTATGTCATGAGCTTTTGGAATATCAACTTTCATATGATCAACAAAAATTCATAGTATGTTTGTTGCACTCTGCCTGTTGCAGCAATTTTGAGGACATCTTTGATGTTGATTGGTTTATGTCCGCCCTATCGGATGATTTGCATATCTTGAAAGAACTACCACAGAATGGGCCAAAAGTATACACGATGCGTGTTCCAAGGAAGTGTAATGAACGGTGTTATGAGAAGAGGGTGCTGCCTGTCATAATGAAAAGGCATGTAAGTCTTCAAATATCTTGCTAATACATGTTCTCTGACACTATTTTGGTTTATTGTCCATATCTTGTTGGTATCAGACTACTTTTTTCTTATCCCCTGGATGTTAGTTTGGTAGGTTACCAACTATCTCATGGACATAGGTCTCTATCCTGAGCTGATATTCTTTATACTTTCTTCCCGCAACAATTTGATTTCTAGCATGTGGCAGTCAATGTTGGGCGTGCATTTACTAGAGCATAGAGTTCATACTTTACCATTGTGGATATATCAAGTGCAATGTCATCCTAAATTCTAATCTTGACAAGTGTTTTTCTTTATTCTTTCTTTCTTTTGCGGAGTTTTTTTTTTTTTTTTTTGGGGGGGGGGGGGGGCGCATATTCTTTCACACTGACCCTTGTCCGTTTTGTTTAATGGGACAGGCTGTCCGACTTACCAAATTTGACTATAGGCTCGCAAATCGTCTGGAGACTGATCTTCAAAAGCTAAGATGTAGAGTTAATTACCGTGCTTTGAAGTTTACCTATCCCATATTAGAAATGGGGAAGCAACTGGTACAGAGGATGAGGGCAATGAGTGAGCATTACATTGCTCTCCATCTGAGGTAGGCTGCTATATCCTTGGTTATTGTTCACCGCTCCATATTTCGATCAAGGTTTCTGACTAATCATGTTCCCTGGTGTTTCCGTGATCTTGCGAAGCTTTGTTGCAATAATAACACTAGTAGTTATCTTTTCTAAATGCTGATACTTGATGGTTCTTTCTATCCATTAGAACTCTCTGATCTAAATGTCTCATAATTTCCTTATGGGAAGGAACAGAAAAGTCTTCTGTATGCTTTTTGGATAAATGTTACAAGTCGTTATATGCGTGCACGTGCTTGTGGCCGCATTTATGTGTAGATTTTTCCACCTCGTTTTATTCTAGGCGTTGGTAGAAGCTGGAGTTGAGGATAAGTTTTCTATCTCTTTATTTCATGTTCGCTATGTTATCACTTAATTATTCATATTTTGACACAGGTGTATTTGATTTGTGGCCCATGGTCAACATCAACCTAAGACTGTGTAAGATTAGGTGTAGTATTTTGAATGTTGAATAGTTTCTTTTACAACATGCAAATATGCTTGGATGTATATGGATATTTAAGCCATTATCCTTCACTTATACAAACCTTCTCAAATACTAATGCTGTGAAACCAATGGCCCTTAGCTCCATTGCTGTTGAATTATACTTTTAGAAGCCTGTTAGTTAATTGATCTAAATGATTGGCAAATGGGAGAATAGAGCAAGAATAATCTGATTACTGAGAACATCTGAATCTAGTGAAATGAACTCCACATTTCTACGGTATTGATCTTTTTTAGTGAATTGAATTGTGACCTCAATTTAGGATTGTAAGATTGTACTCTTTCATTAGCTTGTTGGAACTTTGATTTCGTGGGAGATAAAAAGATGTTTTCTTTTTTACTTTGATGTACTTACTGACTTACCTACACAGTCCTCAGAGTTGGATTGATGTTGGTGCAGTGGGAATCGTACCAGATGGCAAGATTTGGCTTGATTCCCAGAACAAAGTATTGATGAAACTGCCCTTGAATGATTGTTCATTTTCTGCTCTATGAATGGCTTCAACTGTGAAATAGTGGGCTGATCACTGGATCCATCTTTGCCTTTTGTTTCAGGTTTGAACCTGATATGCTTGCATTCTCAGGATGTTATTATGGTGGAGGAGATAAAGAAAGAAAAGAATTGGGAACTATTCGAAGAAGGTGGAAAACATTACATGTAAGATTTCTAGTTTTTCAATCTTATTTGATTATTCGACTTTTCAATAATTTCGTTCTGCATTTATACTGAACTTGATCATGTCGAGTAATTGGAGTAGCCGACCTCGCTCGTTAAAAGCCTGAACCTAGCTTCGTCATTGATATCATGTGATTGAAGTTGTTACCAACTATGCATGCATCAGTTGCAAATTTGCTCACCATTGCAAGGCACTGCCCAGCAACTTGCTTAATAGATCACCATTGACCTGCAATACTTATTTTTGATGCAAGTATAGTTTAGGCCACTTTCACATGGGCACAAACAGGGCATAGTGCTACTACAGATATCAGTTGCACTTACTAATGCAGTCGTGTGAGAAAAATTACTTGTGCAGAGGTGATAGGTTCTCCCTATCCTTGGGAGAGGTTTGAACCCAAACCCCACCACTAGCCAGGTTCCCTTGTTCTTTACTCCGCCATTGCAGTGGTGCCACCTCTCCTTCTAGGCCGCCCGTAGGGCCCTCTCCACCCCCCCCCCAAAAAAAAAAGAGGAACAATAAACACCGTAAAGATGAACCTATTCGTGGGAGGACTCATTGCCTGTGGTGTGGTGCAGGGAAGCAATCCAGACAAAGCAAGAAGGCAAGGAAGATGCCCACTCACTCCAGAGGAAGTGGGTTTGATGTTAAGGGCCTTGGGTTATGGTAGCGATATTCACATTTATGTTGCCTCTGGTGAAGTATATGGGGGAGAAGAAACTTTAGCTCCACTAAAATCACTATTCCCCAATTTTCATTCAAAAGATACATTAGCTAGCAAAGAGGAGCTTGAACAATTTGCCAAATTTTCGTCTCGCATGGCAGCTCTTGACTTTATTGTTTGTGATGAAAGTGATGTGTTTGTTACCAACAACAACGGAAATATGGCAAAGATATTGGCAGGACGAAGGTAATTCCCTGTTCTATTGCCCCATCATAACTCCTGGCAGAATTTGGTCTAGGTGCTAATAATTGTGCCCCCATTTCAGGAGATATTTTGGGCATAAGCCGACAATACGCCCCAATGCCAAGAAACTAAATAAGCTCTTCCTAAACAAAGGAAACATGACTTGGGAGGAGTTTGCGGCCAAGGTCCACAGTTATCAGAGAGGGTTTATGGGTTTGCCGAATGAGGTACGACCTGGCAGGGGTGAGTTCCATGAGAATCCATCCACTTGCATCTGTGAAAATTCTGATGCCAGATTAAAGAGTCTTAGGAAATTTGGGGCGGGGAAGGAATCCACTAGAAGAGAAGGAGAGGACACTGAGGATCACGATGGTGATGATGATGCGGAAGTGACCGATCCGGATTCTGATGGAGATGTGATTCTCCAAGAGAGACGGCCTGTGAATGAAACCACTTTTGATTATGATGGGATCTCATCTGATGAGCCTGAATTGGAGGACATTTTATCAGATTAGACAGTTTTCAGTCCTATTTTCTTATCCAAAGCTGAATTTGTTGGTCCTCGACATGCTGTTGAGGATATCAAACTGAATGATTCTACCTCCTTGTCAGGTAAGACTCTTCTCATGGTTTGAGATTTGAGATTGTAAGGTCGAGCCTTCATATGAGAACCTGTACAAAGTAAGCCATCATAGGAAGTGCTTGCCTAGAAGTTTATCATTTTTGGTGCATTTCAATCGCTGTAACTTGCTGGATTCAGAGAGAATTTTTGGATCAAGCAAAGACATCAAGCTAAGAGATGCAATTTTGCCAATAAGAATCTCAGACGCTGCCTTCTGACAAGGTACAAAGAAAGGTACTCATTTACAGATTAGCAGAAGTTCGCTGCATCTTTCACAGATTAGATTTATATCCGTAGATTTGAGGTTTCCCCTTTCACAACTGTATTTAGGGTTGTTTTCCTTTTCTTGCTGCTGTTGTCATCATGTAATTTTGGTTTTAGTCGGTCAGAGGTTACGTTTAGATTAGGGGGTACAATTTAATGAGTAGCAAGTCCCTTGAGCCGGGATCAATTTGGTCATCCATTGACAGGGCGTTTCCTTTCAATTGATATTTCATCTTTAGGCATTTTCAAGTTAATTTAGGTGGTGTTCTTTTCAGTTTTATGTTGTTCAAAATAAGTCTAGAATGTTTAGATAAGTTCAACCAAGCATTAAACCGGAAAGAGCAGGCCTACATGCAAGTCTTTTGTTCAGTTGAATATTTGAATTTGCTTACTAAACTAGGTGCACATGTGGTAGTTGAGGGTCTCCATGCTGAATTTGATCGGGTGAATTTTGTACCCAAGATAATGTCTGCTGATGGTTAACCTATTTGTAAGCATGAAGCTTGTACCCATTATCTAGATCTAAACTTGACTAATATCGAGATCTCCACTTGACTAAACATACTTGCAATGGTGCTGAGGCAACTTGATTTTTTTTAAATGATTGGGATTGGATTTACCTGAAGTTTATGTGAACCAACACTGGAGTTTTTGTTTTTGGGAGCTAAATGGGTCAAACTTGGGTTCTTACATATTCAGGGTTCTGATTTTAGTTTTGTTTAAGAACTCGTCGGCTTTCTTTTTTGGTTTTTTTTTTTTTTGGGGGGGGGGGGGGAGTGGTGTTATGGTTAATGCCTATTTAAAGGATAAAAACTACTTCACGATCTTATTAGCATCCCGAATGTGCTCTACATTGTTTTGTTTTGTTTTAATGTTGAACAATGTTACAAGAAACCAAAGTATTTATTTTCAATGACTTCAAACCTAATATAAAATTCGTTGTTTTGTTTTGTTTTAATGTTGAACTTCAAGGGACCATGCTTTGCTTTAGGGAGGTGGGAAGGCTTTACCCGCATCACTAATTGGAAGATGCAAACGCTTAACTATCATGTCTCCGCGAATCTCATCTCTCTGATTTCGGTACCTTTTGAACTCATGATCTGAACTCTCTATAACGCAGAGCTTTTCACCTGGGCATCACGTTCACTCAGATATTTCAGAGAGAGATTGCCTCGGGGGGGGGGGGGGGGTTTAAAGAAGAAATAGTGCAGCAACAGTCGGCCTTAAAACAAAAAAAAACTTAAAAACTACTGACCAGGAAATTCATTATCAAAAGAATAAATCAATAGTAGAAGAATGGATTGCAATCCCATCACCAATTCTGCTGCAGCAACACAAGAATGACTGCTGTAGACTACCTAGAATGAGAGACAAAGGCAGTTGGAAAAAATGCCTTCCTTTTGTCACAAGGTAGGTGGCAAATCTGAATCAACATCGGGTGGGGGTGGTGGTGGAGGATTTGGATAAACACCTGGTGGTCGCTCTCGTGGTTGGATTGATAGCAGCTGGGTCGAATCACCCACAACGTCCGCCCATCCATAATGAGGTTCAGCCCTTTAAAAAAGAAATCACATTTATCAATTATCTTCCTAGACAATGACCCCCCCCCCAAAAGAGAGATAAAGATCCAGAGTCCCAACATGAGGTTAGGATTCTAGTCTCATCAAGTCATATCGCAATATTAGATTGGCCTGGACGGTATTTCTTATCCAAAATATCCGAAAGGAAGGAAACAAAGAATTGCAAAGATGTGCATTAAGTAATGTATATTGTAAGTAATGTACACTTACTCATAGTATGTTCCTTCATCCACCACTATATCCCAGCTTTCTCCTGTTGTGCTCTTACCATACTTGTGTACCTTGCTGAGAAATGAAGCAGCAGCATAAAATAAAATGTTGCATTATGCAGGCATAGTTTAGTAATCCAGTATAAATCCTGTGTAGGACTTTGAATGAGAGGTGAACACAAATGTAAATAACCCCTTGTAAGCTACATACCCATTTCCAAAATGTTCTTCTCCCCACGTCCTGGACCAGCCTGCACATCAAAAGAGAGTACATGCTTCAATTTACCATGTACCACCACCAGACCTTGCCTATTCGATTTGAGATTACACGTAATATGAATGGTGATTAACAATGTGTTATTTTGTAAGGAGATTGACTAGTATCCAGGTGCTCAAGACAAATAAGCTGTGCATCACGTGAACAACAAAAGTCAATTTTGTTCGTCATCATCACATCAATGGAATCATTTTAATTGTCACCATAATTATTTATGCAAGGCTCTTGGGTGTGGTTATGATCTTTTTCAGCAGTATTCCCATTCATTGATTATCACACCAAATGAACGGAAAAGAACATGAATGCTGCTGACTCGTGAAAGAAAGAAGTCAACCATCTCATCACCGGTTACCTCAAGAAAAGCATACAACTCATGACAAGTTTAGGGTCAATGATATGAGCAGTATATCCTATCCGGTAAAAAAAGGAATCATTATCACAGTTTCTGTATGTCCCTGGATATCAAATTAACCACATATCAGCTGTTTTCCCTCGAAAGTTTTTATGCTTTCTTTTTGGATAAGCTCTCTGCTGCCTCTTCTTTTTTGTTTTCTTTTCTTTTCTCCAACCTTCCTTTTCTTTTTCTTTTTTTTGGGGGGGGGGGGGGGGGGTTTTTTTTTGGGGGGGGGGGGGGGTGGGTGGTCCAGCTCTCACTCCGTCAGTCTTCAGGATGACCATTTACTGGAGACCAGTGACAAACACAAAGCTAAAGGAAAGAAATTGATATGTTATGAAGACAGGAAAATCTCAGCCAGATATTTGGTTCAATACTGCAAACTATGATCTAACAATAGCAAGACATGACAATCAAGGAGTACAGAGTGACATACGTTCACCACTGGGAGACACATGCCAGGTTTCTCCTTGACGTGAACCAATGCCGGCAAAGAATTTGTCTTCCCACTTGTCTCCCCATTTCGTTCCAAGTTCAGTCTCAGCCCACTTATCTGTCCTGAGAAAAGGGAAACTAGCATGTTAATGCCACACATCAATTCCTAAGTAGTAAAGCAAGTCAGTTCAGCGGAAGAATATAAGTAAATTTCCATTTACTCTCACTGCCCCAACAGTTTCCAAGCATGAACACATGAAAACCAAAACAATTTTTAGTAGAAAAGCAAGCAAGTCTATCCAGCGGGGGGATTTGTTTAATTTTCATGCACTCTTCCTGCCCCAACATTTGCGAAGCATGAATAGATGCAAACCAAAAATTTTAGCAAGAATATTAAGCTATGTGGCTTTATGTCATCATGGAAACTCGGACAGAGCAACACATTATGGACAGCAAATGACTGCTCATGATATTTTCGCCATTTAATAGTCTCTCCATCCAAGTACAATTACCTACTTGACCATCTAATAATATCTACACTTCTATAATGATATCAACTACCAATTCAACGCAAACTTAAGTTGATTTGTAGGTGCGTCCTGTCAAGCTTCACGCTAATTTCTATCGTCAATGTCACAGCTTGATTAATCAAAACACAACATAGCCAATAAAAGGCCAGACTAAACGCCAATGCCAGCAGTTCTAGCGACCATCGCCGCTGAAAAGAAACACATTGGTGAAATTGCTATAGTTATGATCATGATTCATGCATACGCAAGGGTCCAACCGTGATTCTTAAATCCTAGTCCTTACAGCCACCAACGAAACATTTTGCCCAAAAATTGCTCTTTAACTAAACTGAATCTGATTTCTTCTTTATATAATTTGTTATGGACTTCACCATTTATTCACTCAAGAAACAAGCTGGGGGAGAAAACAGTAGAAAATATCATTATAACCATTTTAAGACGGATCCTCTTCCATCATAGTGCTCTCCCCACTTCTCCCACCATGACTGTTCATTCAGCCTGCCGTACTTGTGTGCTCCTTTCTCCGTCCAGCCTTTAGCATCATATTTTTCCCACCTGAAGAAATTTAATGAACACGGTTGAGTTATGAACTATCTGATAAGAAACTGGCACCATTGGCAGCTGTAGTATTTCTTACCATTTTTCATACCATCCAGCATTTTCAGATCCTGATTTTGCCTGTTTCTGTGCACTTCTCTCTATCCTTGCTATATTACTACAAATTAAGAAAGGAAGAATAGTTTATACTCAATTACAATAAATGAGAATGAGATCCCGGAAGGAATTTAAGCGGTGATTCTGAACTTCATGCAGATGCTTCAAGACAGCCTTAGACAGGTATGTCCTACCTCCACTCATCTTGATGCAGAACTTCTTGCCATGTTTCCCACCATGAATCTCCCTCAGCATTTCTTCCAGATTTCTCCACCCCTATCATATGTATATATCAAAATGAAGAACATCATGGATGTTTGAAAGCGCAAATTCAGCAAATGATGCATATCATATATGCATTACCAAGATAGCAGCACAGAACCTTCTGGAACCCTGCAGGATTTTTATAGATTTCAGGAGTACACAACCAATTAAGATAGTACGAGTCCATAACACTTTTGTACCATGAAGGAACAAGACGACAGGACTGATCCACACACAAAGAAGAAGATAAAACCACTAGTCCACGGCAGAATTAGACAGTCAGCTTCAGCAAAGGCTCTCATCATGTCAAAGCAGAGCCACAAGCGTCGACCTTCTTGATGAATTTTAGTTCATGCTAAAATGCTAGTCATGCCTTTTACAGCAAGGGTGTGGCTAATAGTGGACGAACGGAGGCGGCAGCGCCCCTCGACCTTTTGCACATAAGTTTTTTTTTTGGGGGGGGGGGGGGGGGGGGGGGACTATATGGTATTACAAAATGTGTAGAAGTACTGTTTCCCCCCCCCCCCAAAATTATTGTGTCTACTCTTTTTCCTCATTAAAAAAATAGTGTCTAACCCCCCCCCCCCGAGAGACATGGACTCTTGCTTTGCCCTTGTTTCGCAGCATTCAGAAGCATTAGAATACCAGTGACTAACCACCAAGTCTCAATCACGAATGTCTAATGCAATTAGGAATACATAATCAAAAACAAAAATACGCTTCATTCTTTCAGGTATTACTTGCTAGTGCACAGGAGAACAATGCTCCACTAACAACTAGTTAAGGATAATTGTCCTGTTTACCTCTGCCTATAATACATGATATAAGGGCTAAACAGTTGATAACCGTCTCAGGCTTCAGTATGAAATGGTAAAGTGCATAAAACGCAGAAAATATTCTCAAAAAAAAGCCTGCAGATCTAGAATCCGCAGAGAGATACTTCAACGTGAAATGACAAGTAAACATGTATCTTCGTCCAGATTGTAATCTCCTAACCTTACAACGATAATCAGACAAGGCTAGAAAATGAAATCTGAAGTGTGCATACCCGTGTTACGTAGCTAGAATATTGAGTGTCAGACATAGCACTGAATTCAATGAAGAGCCATAGTAATATTGGTTCAAAGCATAGTTAAAGTCAGTTCTTCTGCTCTGGAATACATTTGACGAACAAGGTCACTCACAGAGAATTTTCTTTTCCCCTTTTATTTGGCCAGGGGTAGGGGTTGATGGTAATATTTGATGAGATTATAAGCCAACCATGAAAGGGAAATGGATCATCACAGATATACTCATTCAACTGTGGCGAAAAAGTGAGTTATATGAAGTATTCATTGAATGCTTAAAAAAGCGTGAAGAAGAAAGATACTTATAAACACTTTTTGCTCTTTGATGTTCCTCTCACCCCACTCATTCAGTCAAAATGCAAACAATGTTAAACTATGCAGCTCCACTTTCTTTTACATACGCACAGTAGTTTCTGAAGAAACAAAACTTTTTCAGGATATATGTGATATATGTATATTCAGGAAAGACCCTCAAACAGAAGGAATATTCCTGGGCGGAGTATTGTGGCTGGTCTTCAACTATTGCAACATTCTCCTTCGTGAAGCTTCAGTAGAGAAGCCTTCATTACTGGAGATGCTTACAAGGTAAAGTCTAAAACATGGAAGAATCTGAGGCAGTTTTTATATACATAATGTGGCGTTGAACCAGCAAAATCTCCTCCACACCTCAAGGGTGAGGTTTGTTTATATGGATTTAGCATTTAGCTACGGTGTAAGCTACAGAACATTTCTTTATATTTGTTTGATACATTAATTTTTTTTTTAATAAGAAAAAGATGAAATATGTTCGAAAGAGGGGTATACAAGAAAGGATGCTAATTCAGCATCCCACAACGTTAATCACACAGCCCAGGAATACACTATCCACAAAATTAATAACTTCCAATGAGAGGGAACAAACAACCTCCTCTTCCCAAACGAAAAGAGTCTTGAGCCACTTATCCTTTAACCGCTCTAAGGAGATTTCCAAGTTCATAAACTCTCCTACTTCTTTCCATCCACAATAACCAAAAGATAGCATAAGGAATGGCTCGAAAGACTTTAAACTTGACCCTTCTCCCAAAATCCTTCCCGAATCGATAAATGATGACTCACAGAACTTGGCCCTTCTCCCAAAAACCTTCCCACAATATTTGTTTGATACATTAATACATTTTCTTTTTTGGGGGGGGGGGGTCTTGTTTCAAGAATGGAAAATACAAGAAGACAAGTGTTGTGAGTAAGCATAAATAATTTTCGAGCATATAGGAGCAAATATGAGAGGCATTCAAAGATATTTGCTGTGTGAATCATACTTTAATAACTTGCACACTTTTGTTATACGTCTTTGGGTGTGTTAATAAAGTTTTGTATCCAGTATATTTCTTACTCTTGCATTTCTTACAAACAGATGGCCTATCTAATGTAAATATGTTGGCTATTTAGCTTCCATGCATACAGCCGTCTCCTAGAATGTATACCTTCTGCAACTTTAATTGAAAAAAAGAAGACTAAACACATAGCTTTTCAAGGGGATAGTAGGCGTACCTAGCTCTTTATATCCAGTCCAATCACTTTTCTCCCACCACTGTCAAGCGAACAAGAAGCTCATTAAATACATCTACCCAAAATGATATTTGATGTGATCATAAAAAAAATAAATTAAAAACACATAAAGCACCCACGAAGCACCCATGATCCTCACTGTCATCATATGATCATATATTTGATAAGATCAACCACAACAAATTCATGGAAGTTGATATAAAACTTCATCTCTTAACAAGTAAAACAAATATTGAAAATGAAATTCACATGCAGATTATTCTTGAAACTTTCATATACTATATGCCTCCCTGTTGAAATTTAGAAAACAAAACAATAGTCTATACCGTTTCTTTCCATTCAGAAGAACCATCTTGGGACTGACCACCCATCATTGTCCATCGACATCTGTACCCATTTTCTCCAAGCTCTTCCCCACTTTCACGATACCATGTACTTCCGTCTTCATTGATGCCCGATTCATTCACATTCTCATTCAACAAGTTGATACCCCAGTCTTTCTCATTTGCAATACCAGTGTCTGCAATGGAGGTAAAAACAACAAAATATATGAGTTTGGAACAACAATTTCTTCAATTATTAGCCTTTCCTAGTTGCTCCACAAAGATATGTTCTACTAGTCATTTATGCTAGTCACCAAAAAGATACATGTCTTGTTACCTCTCTTGGGTGGGGTATCACGAGACTGAGGACCTGTATTGCGCGGAGTGCAACGCGGTTTAGATGGAAGTCGAACTCTGCAACACAAAAAGAAATACAATTTAAGGCCCAGGATTTCCTCTTACTTTTATCGGTGTATCATAGTCAATTACCCAATTCCCTCTATCCCCCTCGAATTGGGATCCAAGATTGTCGGTCCCAAACACAATTGTTCCATGATCAGAAACACTTTGGTCCATGTTCCAATCCCATAAAACTAGGGATCCTACTTCACTGATCAATATTCGACATATATGAAACATCAATTGAAAATGGCAATTTACAATCGATAGCAATAAACATCCTTCATATATCCATATTGTCATTGCTTGAAATGCTATGCAAATGGTTTTTAGTAAGAGAAACACATAAGCTTCTGAAAATGAGGATTTTAATTTCAACATGAGAGGGGAAAATTAGTTTAATAAGTCGAACTTGTTTTATGATGAACTTTGTTTCTAAAGGACACCCCCTTGGGTACTAGATCTTTCTATGTAATGTATTACATTCCTGAACTAGTTCCTTGATCCAAAAGTTCCACTGCCTACGTAATTATGGTTTGTATCTGATCATAAGAATAAATTTCTAACTAAAAGCCAATAAACCATTCAATATAACAAGGAGAGACAATATATAGCAACAAATAAATCACCTCTGCATCCTATTCAGAATAAGATAGCAGGTAGTGTTTTTTAATGTAAACATGTGAGCATCCTCACCCTTCCTAAGGAGTAAGGACCCAGGTGGAAAACATACCCCAAAGAGAGAAAGAAATTGTGTCACTAATTGCAAAGCATAACAGAGATCTCAAGAATGGGATCTATCAAATACCCGTGATACTTCATCATTCTCTCTTCACCTTGTTCCTCCTTCCTTGCTTCCCTATCACTATATTTATCGCTCTATGTTAGAGAATTCATCACGATAATGTTCAGGTGTTACTCATTGTTAATGGCGCAATAATTCCCCATACTTTACCAAGAATTGCTGTTGGCTTCCTGCCTTCCCATCTGAACTCCTACGCTAGCTCTGTTCACTATACTTTTGTTTCAACTACCAAACCACTACCATCTGAAGTCTGAAACTGCAAAGTAGCATGTTAGCCTGGTAATCGTCTGTCGCTGAAAGAAGAAACTAACACCCAGATTGCTATCCCCATACTCCCTCTCACACAAAGAGTGTGACAATCGAAATCAACCTTGGGTGTCTACATAGGAAGGTGGCTTCTATGCCTTTGAGGCATGTGCCTCTTCTTCATCAATTCAGATTGTAGACTTAGCGTACACCTCTGCAAAATGTACATCAAAAACAAATTGCAGCAACGACACTGAAGAAAGTTTTCCCTCCAAACACTTTTAGACAACACGTACACCTAAACAGTGGTCTGACATAGACATAGCATAGTCCCCACTCATCAATTATCCACATTGAGTATGTTAGCATTCTAGCCAAACCCATTACGCTGCTCAAAAAGGAATCACTATGACCAAATATGCCACAAAACATCATATCAACTTTCACTAATCAAAAAACTGAGGTAATCCTGTGTCTCATGCCTTGTCAGGACACAACAGAAACAACAATTATTCTTAAATGACACAATATCACATTTTGCTTTAATTCATTGCTATTGCCTACTGGCCTCGTTTTGTTGAGCCTTTTGCGTGGCCTAGACACCTTTCCTTCACCAATTCTCTATAATAAGAGCCCCTTTTTTCCCAACTTATCAGAATCACTTATCATGAGCATTCACCAACTATCAGCACTTTCCAGCGCTCAACACCAATTATCAATTAACACTCATCAATACTTGATCACATGACCTAGCCATAATTTCAGCACTTATCGGCACTCATAGCAATAAGTTAATTATGAGAAGTTGAAAAGGACTGGCCGCTCGGTAGCCTCGTCCAAGACAATTTTCTTTTATGGACATATGACATGATTTGATTGAATATTTCTGTACTGCAGGTCTACAGTCGGCCACGGTTAAGCGAAAAATTGAACAGAGTAAAATAACAATCAAACAATTTTAATTAAATAACTGGAATTTTACATAACCATAAAATTTAACACACATGTTTAGAAAAGGAAGAGAGAGAGAGAGAGAGAGAGAGAGAGAGGGAGAACCAAACAAAAAAATCATACTGAGAAGAAGCGAAAGGCAGAGACGGCAGGGCTTGGCTTCGAACTCTGCGAATACCTTTGTTGGTATCAAACCGCCGCCATTCTTCGCACTTATCGGAATGCCTCTTATTATGAACCACCGAGTCTGACGAAGACGAGGAACAGCGGCAGCAGCTAATTCGTTTCTGTCTCTCCCTTCCGCCGGCGCCGCAGCTTAACCGGCTTTGGCGCCTCCCTCCGGCGGACAGTTCGGAACTCCGGCGTTGGAGGCGAAGGAGTGGCGCGTCATCGTGGACCAGCCGAATCCTGAAGCTGAGAAATGGCGCCGTGAAGCCGCCGGAAGAACTCGCCTCCATTATCGTCCGCTCTAGCTCTCGCTAAAACGCCATTTTCACGAAACAAGATTAAATCAAACAAAAACGAAAATATGCGAGTCAATGTTGTAATCTCCACAATGTAAACAACTCAAAACAGATCTCCGTAAACCCTAAGTCTGATAATCTATACGGCGCGAATTGAATCTCCAGCGACTTCCGAGTACAATTTTGCATAAAGAGAGAGAGAGAAAGGGAGAAGAACAGCTCAGAGAGAGAGAGAGAAGGGCGGGTTAGGAGGAGGGAGAACGGGGAGGGGTATGTGAGTGTGAGCTCGAAGACATTTCAGCTGAACATTCGACGCAGAGAGAGAGAGAGAGAGAGAGAGAGAGAGAGAGAGCGGCGGTTGCAAATAAGGAGAGAGAAAGAGTGCTGTTTAATTTTGTGAAATTGATACGGTGGAAGATTTGGTAACGCAACACACTGGGGAGTCACTCAGCAGTTGCGAATCGAAGGGTTTACTTGATATAGAACGGGAAACGCAAGCAAATGTGTGGAGACTCACTCTTAGTATCAGCATTTAGTTTTAATAATATACACTTACTACTAGTGGCGGGGGCGGTGGAGTGGGGACTTTGTTGTATCTTCGTGGCCATTCTCTCCTCTACACGCGCCTTGTTATAAGAGCAAATCCAATGGTGATACAGTTTTTTCTCACTAACGGGGCCTACCATTGCCACATCAACTATATCTTCAATTTTTTACCTCATAATCCTCACTCTCTTCAGTGAAAGGCTTACAACTTTATTTTACCAAATAAAATAATACTCATGGACCCACTATATAATACACAACTTTATTTTTCGAATCAAAAAAAGAAAAACTAATAAAAAATATTTAAAAAATAAAACAAACCTAACGAGTTGGCTCATCAATGCAAGCCTCCCCGTGAGGCACAAGTGACGAAGCAAACGATGGAGATGATTCATCGCCTCACTTGTTCTCTCTCTTCTCTTTTTGGCCTTGTGAGGCAAACGCTGCACTTGGTCTAAGATGTTTTTTGCGATGGGCCTTTTTTTTTGGGATCTAGAGAGGGGGCAGGGGAGCATTATATTTAGACTTGGTTAATGGAGCGGGGGTTTTATCCGACTTGTCCCGACCCGATTCCTAAAAATGAGGGTTGTATCTGGGTAAAGATTTTGACCCTCTAACACGACCTGCTAATCTTCACTTTTTAAAAAAAATAAAATTTAAAATTAAAACAAGACAATTTGAGTTTCATTTGTTCAAAATCTTTTTGCGTTCTACTTTCTCATCTCCTCATAGCCTCACTCCTTCATTAATCACTTCAAATCTCATTGGTTCGTAACCTTCTAATGCTGTTTGGAGTAGTCATTTTAGTGAACTAATCGTTTTAATCACTAAGGTACATATTAGTATGTTTGTAATTACGATACATTTCATTAGAACATTATATTATCGTTTGGCCTTATGTTTTGTAGAATGTTTGCTGTTGAACTTTAATAAAAAAGAAACATAGTGAAATTAAAAAAATCTTATTTTCTATATAGAAAAGGTTTGAGGGTCGAGTTTGAGATCCGAAGGTACCCATAGGATTAAGGTTAGGGTCAAGGACATGCCGACTTGTAGGGTCAGATAGGGTCAGCATCGAGAAAATCCTATCTCCCGACCCTTAGACTTGACCCTCAATCCGACTTGAATTCCAATTTGATCAGATCTAATTATATTAAGGGGGTGTTTGATAACAATAGTTTTTTGGAAAAAAATAGCTGTTTGGAAGGATTTTGGCTGTTTTGACCAAGTCAAATAGTTAAAGGGTGTTTGGTAAAGAGCTGTTTGCAATAACTATTTGGCTTCAAAAAGCTCTTTTTGAAAAAGCTATTCCCATTAGCCTTTTGAGAAGAGCTTTTTGTAGAAATGACATAATTGTCCATAAGTTTGGAAAAATTACACACATCTCATTAAAAACTAATTCATAAATAAGGGCATAAATGAAATTTTACCAACATATTTTTTAGAAACAGCTAATTTTTACCAAACACTTTTTCTAAAAACAGCTAATTCAAACAGCTAATATAAACAGCTAATTCAAACAGCTAACAGCTAACAGCTAATACGAACAGCTAACAGCTGTTTACCAAACAGAGCCTAAATCGTCATCAACATAAATGTACACATCATGTAAAGCCCAAGGAAAAATATGCTTAAATACATCAGACTCTCATGATCTACCCTCAAAACATATTGAACACTTATGGACGAGATCATATGCTATATTATTACCCCTTTCTTGACAAAAGATTGGAATACAAATTGAAGTTCTTAACAAAAGAAATAATCTCTCCAACAAAAAGACCAAAGGATTATCATGAACCGCCTTATTTCTATAGGCAATCGCTTTCGATGATGACAACTTTGACATCAAGAAATGAAACATGAGAAGGGCAATAGGTATATCATGGACGAAGGTCCATTATGCAATATGGACCGCAGTTGGATCGAAACTAATTACCAGTTACTTAGCATTAAAGAAATATTATTCACAATCCGAGTTGATGATATTTTAAGTTGATCGTTCTGATTCAACTATAAAATTAATAAAAATTCAACTCAAAACCTATGAAGTCCAATTATTCTGTACTATATTTTAGTGAACATAATTTAGTAATTTGAAAGTACATACATATATTTAAAAAAACTACGATATATAAAAATAATTATTGGAAGGTTCATTTATACACCTTATAAATGCTCATTTAGAAAACAAATAAATGCTCATTAATTGTAGAATAGTAAATGACAACACTATGTTTCCTTAGAAATTATGAAATGTAAGGTAGAAAATCAACAAAATTAAAACACCTATAAAAATATTAGAAGTGCGAACAAAATATTAGATAGAAACTCTCTTTCTACTTCAAAATCAGGTTCTCTCCTTATGAATAATCATCATTTAATATCATCGCAAAATATATAAAAATACCAAAATATTTTTTTTAACCCAAAATGTTTAATTATATATTCTATATTAATAGTAATTTATAGACCATATAAATATTCATTATCAAAAAACTTAATGAGTGACGTACAACACTATATATGAATCCGAACATACGATATAATTTACCAGGAAAGCGGAAGCACCTGAAGTAATCCGCCTTATCCATTATCCAAATCCTAATTCCACTACCACCAATTTTGCCTTTCCAGAAAATAGTGACGTGTCACATGCTCTGATGCTTTTTTGTGACATGGCAAATGGATAAACGGAAAATCTATCCGACATGTCAGACACCAACGCAAGGGAAGCAAGACATGGTGAAAACGGGTGCCACGTGTCATAGACACGATATAAAAAAGATTCAGAATTCATGGCTCTCTGTTGTCAGACTAGGAAACCACTGGATTTGATTATTTCGACCTTTTTCCTTTTTGTGGAAAAATAAATTAGAGTTTTGGATAAGGTTTTAGCGTCAGAGCTGTCCGTGTTGCTTTGATTGCTTTCCAACTGTCTTGAATGCATCAGTTTTCAAAGCATCGCTCTCAGTGCGTTTCTGTCGACACATTTTTTGGCTGGCAAGTTCTGTATTCTTATTTCTTAAACAAAGGTTATCGTTAAGTAACACGCTAATAAAAATATATGTTAAGGCCTATTTTTTACTTTTGGTAAATTCAAATTTATTAATTTTAGTTAATTTTAATTAATATTAATTTATTTTAATTTATTTTATAAATTTTAATAAAAAATATTAATTTTAATTAATTTCAACCCACTTCAATCAACTTTTTGCTATTTTAATTAACTTCTATTCATCATACAAAAAAAGAACTTCATCTAATTTCAATCAATTTCAACCCACTTTAATTAATCTCAACCAACTTCACTTATTTACTAACCCATATTTTTCAACGATAAGAACAAACATAAGTATAACCTTGTATATTTATTATTGATATTATAGGTAAAGGTTATGAGTTGTGGAACTTTTTTAAAACAATATTTTATCTTGATTAAACTTACATCACGCATTAAAAGATCTTTGATACAATAGTTATTAAAGAACTTTTCAAATTACAACTTTAATGTTACAAGTTCAAATCTTGTGACGCATAAATTTTTCTTATTTAAAAGTATATATTTATGAAAAATTAGCAAGCTTCATTAGCAGATTTAATTTTCTCATAAACTATGCCTTCGGGAATTTGGCCCATAGTATATATGTTCTTTCTCGCAAATTCATTAATAATCTACTGAATAAGCTTACACAAAGGTCTGATAAAGAAATAGCTCATATTATCAAAAGATAAAAAAAAGTAACCCAAAATTTGTATCCCAAAAGTATTTATTTATCTCTATAGACTTATTCAACTTCTATGAAAATTTAAAAATCCTTAAATAGTTTAAAACGTTTTTTTATTTTCTTTCTATTAGCAACTTGATGATTTGGAATCAACCCAACCTCATTTTAGTGGATATGTATGGAATGACTGTAAAATATGTTTGGCCTTATCTAATGGAATTTCAAAGCCCTGCCCTGAGATCCTCTTCCTTTGCTTGAAAGGAATTGAGTGGAGTGCTATCCTCGGACGACAGTGGTCAAAGACAGCTCAGAGTACCCTTCCAATCAATTAGTCTAATCTGTACTATTGACCAAATATGTATGCTGTTTGATTCTGATTAGACTATTAGCTGGTATGTGTGGTGCCCGCTTGTTTCCGGCAGAAATCTTACAATCATGGAATACATTTTTACCTTTATAATTTTTTTAAAATTTTTTGAATTTAGGTTGATATATAATTCAACGGCTTAGTTCATGGATTTGGTACATTCAACCAATTGTGGATGTTACTTCCAACCTTACTTTTCACCATTATGATTATCAAGAAGTAGTAGATGTTTTAATGAATTAAAGGTGAAGAAGGAAATTGTTAGTTCTTTGGCTATTTCCAATTTTTCTTTACTTTAATATTAGTATTATTTGTAATTTTAGTTCTAAGATCTCCAATTGGGAGATTAACTAATCTCTACTTTTGTGAGAGTTGAATATATCTCTCTAATTATGAGAGTTTTTTATACGGCTGCTTTTTTTTTTTGGGGTCAAAGTATGTCATTCTTTAAATTTGGGAGGGCAAGCAATCTATGATAAGGAAGAACAGGAAATAAAGCCTTGCAGTATAAAAATGTGTAAATCTTATATTGGTGAGATTTAAACCTCCGACCTCTTCTATGAAAAAGGAAGTATTGTATTTTCCAATTATCCAAATGGTATTCTAAATTCTCTCATCAACATGGGATGCTTTCAATTTTTTAAATAATTAATCAATCTATAATGTACAATTTACCCATTTTTCTTAGGAAAGTAATTTAGTGCCAATTTTTACCTTTTTTTTTTTTGGAGAAGTCCTGTAAATACATGGACAAATAAATTTATCATTGGTAATGAATCAATGTAAGTCCATAAAAAAAAATTTCTAGATTATCCAAATGTGCTAATAATATAAATTTCTTTAGATTCCATAAAACTATTAACTGATGTTAAACTTTGGAGCTTTTATATATGGGCAACATAAATGTCCATGTAATGATTAAGCACTACATGGGTAATGACGTGTATTTCATAGGGTGGTTTTAGTTCCACGGCTTTACAAAAGAAGACATAGAATGAGGACTTTTTTTTTGGGGGGGCTCAGGTAAACTATATCTTAATTTATGGACTATAGTCAGTTCAGAGACATAAAACTCATTTTTTTTGGGCGTTTTTGTCACCAAAATCCCCAATCTTCACCTAGCCCGACATCCTAAAAAATTTGTGCCTTTGAATCTACCTAATAAGATAGGCCAAGCGCTACCGTATATCAGGTTATCAACCAACAATGTCTCGACTATGATCAAATAGAGGCCCAAAAAGCCTAAGAAAAAAAAAAAAGGCTTCGGAGGTGTTTGTTGGGTTATGAGTTTAACGAGCATCTTACCCCGAACTAATGCTCGATGTTGATAATCCAGCCTTAAATAATCCTCTGGTCCCTCCAAAAATTTGAAAAAAACCATTATTTAATCTGCCTCCTTATATCTCTTGAGCGAGACAATTGCGATTTGAAATCCACCCCATTCAAATGGTGTTTTCAACTTAAACGAGGGGCCTGTAGATCACTGAAATATGAAGGGAAAGCGTGGGACCTGTAAATGGGGTAATCCAGTGGTCAAGTGCTGCTGATGAACAATATATCATGAGATGATTAATCAGATTACTTTGAGCTAGGTAAAACCGTAAAACTCATGTTTATGAATAAGATTGCATCTCTTAATCTGTTCATACCCAATTACTTTTGGGTCCATGTCGAACAACTCTTTTGTAAATGAACTACATTGGGCACAAAGTCAACTGAAGAAATTTTCATCAAATTCTCTCATTGCTCAGTATTTCAAAAGCAAAAGGAATACTCCGCTATTGAATCAGGCTTCTTAACATGGCTCAATCATCAATGTACTGACATCGAACACTCCAGTAGAACGTTGAGCAAATTCCGAAAACACTAATACCATAATGTAAGTTTAACTTTCTACAAATCCAGGAACACTGGTCTAGGCTCAAAATGAGACAAGGTCACATCATGCAAGGACATATAAATTCGTTTGGGAAGACAATGAGACGATTAAAGATCGCCGATGCATGCATAGAGGTTGATGGCATACAAGCTTCTTCGTACACTGAGTATCCATGGCATCAGATACAGATTTTTCATCTTCAATCTTAAAATGCTGCACATCAAACAATACCTTAGAACTCAGTTGCTGTCCATGAAACCTGATTTTCTTAGTTGTGCGTGAAATTATGAACTTACAAGTACAAGTTGGGTCTCAGGAGCTTCACTTTTTGGGAAGATAAGGTTTTATTGATTCCAAAACCACCTGTTTCACATAAAGAACGGGAAATATAAGATCAACTTGCAATACTTCTATAACTATCAGAAGATCACTTCCTTTCTCCAGAGTAGAGAAGAGAGAGAGAGAGAGAGAGAGAGAGAGAGAGAGAGAAAGGGGGGGGGGGAGAGGCAGAGGCTCCCAAACAGCAATTCTCATTTTGATCCCTAGTCACCAAAAGAGCAAGTGTGCTTACCCTCCCATCATAGGACAATGATGCGAAAACCCAAGGCTCTCTGGAACTCCAAGCAAGGCCTGCAGATATCATTCAGATCATCAATTTATCTAAGACCTCCCAATGATACTGCCGAAATAGGGTTTGAGCCTTGAGCACTGAAAGTAGAGCGGTCGTTTCCAACAGACCCACAATTTTTTTTAAAAATTTTTTTTGATTCGAAATAAGCCCAATTTTTCTGGAAATATTTGTGCTAGGGACACTGGTTGGGGGGGGGGGAGGGAAGAAAAAAGAGAAGGTCATTTCTGGTAGTAGAGTTACCATAAACACTGTCTTCATAATCACTGTATGTGTGGAGCAATGGATCAGCATGCTTTCTTGGTGATTCTACTGCACTGCTACAAAATTACGACGTCATTAGTTATACAAAATATCTCAAGAACTAATTGACTCGGTCTTTAACCATCTTCTACAAGGAAATCACCTCTCAGATGCGACACTGTCACCAAAAACATGAGCTGACCACAGGTTAACAGCTGAGTCTGTTCCAGCACTCTGCACAAATAGCATCATGTTCAACATTTCACTAGTTGCAGCTTGTCAACTTTTCCGGCAGGTGAGAAGCCAACAGTGGGCCAAATTTTCAGCTTTAGCTAGATTGTTATGTTACTCGGACTTGGCAATATCCATGTTGAACAATCGAGTGTCCAATACAGGTGTTGCGTCAGGCTCCGCAACTTTTTGCGCAATGTAGTACATTTGTGGTATAAAAATGAAGCACCCAGTGTCTGTACCCATCTTTGAGGGGACATCAGTACTTGACGCAAAAGTGAGGAGTCCAAGGGACATAATTGTGTTCTAACTCATTGGTTAGTAAAGTACTATGTACTGCATATCTTTCAAATTTAGGATTATCGCAATTGAAATTCCAGGGTAGTTATCAACCAATAAGACCATGGACTATTTCTTGAAGCTTGATCACTCCCCAGATGAACCAGTAAAGGAAACAAACTATCCAGAATTTAACCGCAGGAGCAAGACCATGCACGTGTTAAAGCCTTAAAACAAACTCCCCCACACCTTTTTTGTTTTGGGGGGGCGGGGGTTGGTTCAGGACTCTTCAGGAGACACCGCCTTGGCCTAGACAGGATCCAGTGCATTGACTTGGCTGGGATTTAATTAGTCACTCTCATTATTTACTTGCTCCACAAAACATGACTCACTTCAATATGGTAGAAATCTCAGGCAAGGCATTTAGAGTTGGGGGGGGGGGGGTAGTGTTGACTAGGTCCCAGGTGAAGAACGAACGTTGAAAAATACAATTCTTCCCTGAAGTCACATGTAAATGCTCACATATCTGGCAGTAAGAACATGGAGGAGTTCAGTCCCATTTTTTGAAGCTCCAAGCTTTACAGGAGAACCAATTATACATGTACACAAATGAATGCAAGCAAGTACTGAAGTATGCCACCAAGCAAATGAAGTGCTACAATGTCCATGCATGTGTACATTTTATATGAAGAGGGAAAGAGAGAGGACCAATATTAGACTGTCGTACTCAGGGTTACACCTGACTGTCCATGTCCTGCCACCAAAACCACACAAAGGTATGTTAAGAGCTTACACTTGCAAAACAAACCTTTCTCAGGCAAACAGTAGATGCAGTTTTTAAAAAAAGACCACAAAATCTATCTTCAAAAGCAATTATAGGGCCAAAATGCACGTAAGATTCTGGCTGAAATTAAGGAAGCCAAGTATTCAACCAGAAGAATCAGTTGGGCCCCTTGCGAGCACATATGATCAGCATACTGTTGATTCCAAATTGTTCCCACTCCCCACTGAAGAAATCGGACATTTCGGCAAAACTGTTACATTTTCAACAAGTTTTCAGCCGATCTCCTTTCTCAGTGTTTAGAAGGATGCTGGAAACTGCATCCGTAAGCAGTACATTCTCATCCAATTTATGGAGCAAAAGTTCTAATAGAGTCAATAAACACCATGAACAGAAGCTTTGTCCTTTCTAAGTGATATGTCTAATGGCCATTTCCATGAACAAGAGAAAAAAAGAGAACCAAAATAAGGATGAAAACAGAACTCACAATATGTCCTACTTATGCAACAGTTCACGTGAAATTTGAGGGGTCAACCACATAATACTTGTCCTCAGTCAGAAACCAAGTGCAGAACTCTTGAAAGGAGTTCATTAGAGCAGTTTAAATACATTGCAGTAACATGCAGTGACAAGTAACAGTAAGCCTCTTCTATCAAGCAGAACCCCGTTTCCCCTACTACTCCAAGAATGCGTAGAAATACAATCACATTCAGCGTAGGCAAGCTAGTTCCCAATTTATTCAAGAATTAATTAAGAATATAAGCACGAGAGAGAATTGAACTGGCTTAGCATTGTTGTACAGTTTATGCATGAAGAATAAAATCAAATCTTAATGGAAAGCTAGGAACTAGCAATAAAAATATAATACGAGAAACCACAATGCAGAACTTCCAAACAGGTGCAACAAGACCTGAACACAGCTATTAACAAGCAATAGATCAAGAAAAGAAGCAAGCAGGCAACATTACTGTGTACCAGTGTGCATGACCAGGTAGCTCGGAGATGGGAGCCTTCAACATTCTAAGATCCCAAATGCGTATTCCACACTCATCCTCTGCAGTCACCTATTTGATATAAAGGGTACACATTACAACATGAATTTCTTTCATTTTGCGGACCGACTATCATCTGCGTACATAATCAATAACTCAAGCAACAAAATTAAGTACCTATTTGCCTTTCTATGACGACTAAACTTGCCCTGGTAAAAGCAAACTTCCACCCATCAAAGTGAGGAACGACTTGAGAGAGAAGTATGAAAATGGTTCTTTGAGGTCTCAACTTCAGCCAAAAAGGAAAAACAGAGCATGTAAAGAGCATCGTCAACAAGAGAACAATGTCCAATTTTTCGTTTTGCTTTCTCAAGTGGGTGGTGGAGGCAGCAAGAGAATGAACTTTGGTAAAATGCTTTTCTTAACTTACACCTAAGGGTAAGTGCCTTGCCAGTGAACTCTATTAGCTAGGTTCGGGTCTTGCCCCCTCCTAGTAGTCAGTTAGTTCAATTTCTGAGAATAACAAGACAATTTACTCTTGACAGGGATTCTTAAGGCCCTTCTTTTTTCTTGGCTTTCCTTTCTCCAAACAGGATAGAAGATGTCACCAACTAACAATCAAACTTGAGTTAATGCATCTTAACGTACATAGTATAAGCTTCAGAAGTTGTCAGCAACTTTCCAACTGAAAAAAAAAAAAAAAAAAAAAACCCAACTAATTTTAAAAAATGAAATAGGATCCAACATGCACTAACCCAATTTAAACAAAAGCAAAGAACAATACAAAATTACAAATATAACCTGCTTGAAAAGTTACGATAACCAAGACTTCAGTTGAAAGAAATTCTTTCTGAAATACAGAAAATATTACAAATCTATACAATACATTAAGCTACAAATTATTTCATCCAAAAAAGCCAAAGCAAGTTACTTACAAGTATATGCTTCTTCTTGATATTGTAATCTACATTTCTCGCATGGGCTTGTTCAATAGAATTTGTCATTCTGCAGAAAGCACAAGCTTCAAGATTTTAAACCAACGGAATCCCATGAAAGATGTCAAATAGTAGTAGAAGTCCATACAACAGTACAAGCTGCCTAGGTCACTTGGACTTGTGTTTTTAGCATTTTAATATTCAGAAGTAGTTTGAGTGTCCAAATATGGATACTAGGGGCAAAAAGAAGATTCCAGGTGCATCACTTGCCAATGTTTCAGACAAAAACATCACAAATATCGGGGCATAAGAGGATACACACATGGACCACACTATGATGCATACATTAAGTTATATAAACATGGATAAGAATTTCTTTATCCCTAGTCCATGGAAATCCCGAGTTGAGCAATATGGACAGGAAATCAAGTTTGTCATTAGGAAAAGACATATTTATCAAATCACACCTGTGTGCAATATATGTCTGTATGTTGCTACACAGTCACGAAGGAATCAACCCTCAAAATCATACACATCCAAAGCAATAATATTGGGTCAAACAAAACAAGAAGCATTCAATTCAAGGCCACATTTACTTCTGATGAGTCCTTGCTTAACAATTTCCCAGAAGAAATATTCTAGTTTCTCTTGCAAATTACTAGGTGCCCCCACCCCCACACACCGAAGGAGGGAGGAGAATCCTTGATATATACAAATCTCTCATCAGCATCTTGAACAATGAGAGAAAATACTCCCTCATAAGGAGCACAATCGTCATTTTTATATTACAAGAGCTTTGGAGTTTGGTCAAGAAAATCAGTACAAATGTTTCCTTCTTGAATTCCACCAGTCATAAATAAGGGAGAGCATAAGTGGATTTCGTTTAATGAGGAGGGATGATTATCTTCTGAGAGCCATTTCGAAACCCCTAAGGTATTGTGTGGAAGAAAGGATGGTTATCTATGAGAATCTGCAATAATAATGCCAAATTCTGACAAGCATTACATTGAAACTGCATGAAAGCAATGTCATAAAGACTATTTTTAATTTCTCAGAAAAATCAACATATATGTAGATAAGATCATAAGAACAAAATATCAACAAATAAATAGGCCAAAAGACGAAAGACTACTTCATTGCCCGTAGGTCCCAAAGTTGGATTGCAGATTCACTAGTCAATGCCACAGCGTTCACATCATGTGGATCCCATGCTCCACCAGACAAGTAATGGAGCATGCCAGCTGATTCCTGGGATTGTACCTAGACAATGCAGGAAAATCTGAATAAATCAAAAAGGTGTATTTGAAGATATATTTAAAACAGTCATTGCTCACAAAAGACAGAATTTATCAGGAAAAGCCTCAGATCCCACAGCATAAATCACCAAATTATGAATACAGATGAACACTGGCAAAAGGATCCAACTTGAAAGGGATCTACCCCCATTTGGCGTCATGTAGAGTAGCATGAATGGCTTAAAGCTTTCAGACACATATGGATGCAAATATAAGTGTGAGAAGAAACATTCATCCCACTCCAATGCAAAGTGTACATCCAAACTGCAAATCCAACCAATAAACGAATTTTCCTTGCCATGTTATGGCATCTGATGGGCACGTGCATTTGAATTTGAATTTCACACAAGCCTGCTAAATAATGGGCACGTGCAGCCCTCTTCACACATTTTTTTCTTTTTGAATTTGAATTGTCTAGAACAGATGCTTAGCTATCCGAGCGGGAACATGCATAGAGCACAGCAGTTAACAGTTCAATTGAGATTCTTGTTACAATAGGTTGCCGATTACCAGAAAAAAGATCCTATTTCTAAAATACTCTTTGGGTTCCTTGTATATTGTTTAGAAATAATAGAATACCCGGGTTTGATCAGACCTGACCCTGTCCTGAGTAGTTTGGCATCAATCAGGGTACATTATGGACAACTGAAAATTCTGATCCACAGAGGCAGCAGTAAACATCTTTCCTTGGAAATTAATGCCAGTGTTAATTAAGGCATTAGTGAATACCCAATTATCATTGAGAGAGTTTTAACTACCTGGGCAGTTTTCTTTGAAGAATCCAAACTCCACAACAGCAGATTTTGTTCATCAATGCTAATTAACTTGTCATGCCTTCCGGTTGGCCACCATAGAATACTGCATTACAGATGGATTGAACAGAGACATACATAAAATGCCTCCTGTAATAATTAAAAAAGAGTAACTCACAAGTGTACACAGTCTCTTAACACATATTTTAAACTCGTAAGAAAACATTTAAGGCTGAAGACCACATTCACCAAACATATTATCACCAATCACAACCCCTTTAACTACTCTGGAAACTTCATCCCCTCAGCTTGTCAGGGCTGAGATTGCAGCAATACTCTTTAGACTTGTTATCAGCATATAATGACTAAAATAAAATAACGTTTAGGTTTCAAATAGGTCAAGAAAAATCAAATGGGAGCAGATATTTAGGGACGGAAGGAGTATACATAAAAGAAGAGATCTATTAATAAGTAAAAGCATACAGCTCATGAGAGGAGGGAGAGAGAGATGCAGACGGATACAGAGAGATGACCGTGATATGAATCTCCATGTTCGAGCATCAGTAGCAACTAGCAACAATACAATGTGAATCCCATCTGGCCTGTTGAGGAGCATAAGTACCCTAATGGCTTAGCAGCATGAGACCTTGGGTTGGAAAATGTGATCTATTGAATATATCCCTACCAGAAAATTTTAATAGATACCACAATTATGAGGGCTAAAATCACCTCACTTAGGTCTATAAGCCAAGTTCCAACTCTTTTTTTTTTTTGATCATGAAAATAATAAATATATAACATTAACAAAAGGCTGGATGCAAAGTTAGCATCCTACACAAGGCTATAGACATCCCATATGCACACTATCTATAAAATCTAAGAGATCAAGAGAAGAGTAACAAAAGATCCCTTTGTCCCAAAAATAAAGAGACTTGATAAAATAATCTTTAAAACATTGAAGCAGCATCTCCGCATCCTCAAAGACTCTCCTATTTCTTTCACGCCAAATGCTCCAAAAAATTGCATGAGGAAATAATCTGCCATTCTTCTTTTTCGCTTTCCTACCAAAAAGGCCCTCCCGTGCATAGAAGTGATCCGAAATAGAATTGGACATAACCCAAGAAACTCCCAAGCAACTAAAGGCTAGATCCCAAAGAGCTCTTACAGGGCAATGAAGCAATAAGTGGTTCATCGATTCTGCTGCAGCCTTGCATAATGGCACCTCACCAAGATCTTACCCCTCTTTTGCAAATTATCGTAAGTCAAAATACTGTCATGGGCAGCCTTTCAAACAAAAAAAGACACTCTAAATAGAGCCAGAGATTTACAAATAATATTCCATGGAAAGCACATTCCCAATATTCGATGCAAAGGTGAAGAAGGCACAGAGGCAAGCCTCAAATAATAAGACTTTAACGTGAAGCTCCCTTTAGGATTAAGATCCCATCTGACTGAATCAAGAGAGGATTGCCCGATAAGAATCCCATTCAGCTTAATAAGCAAGCTTATAAGGGAGGCGTCATCCTCTAAGGCATCACGAGTAAAAATAGGTGGCCAAATACACGACCCAGATGCAGTGTCTATGCAGCCACAGCCACAGTAGCTTCTTTATTCTCTGCAAGAGTATAAAAAGAACGGAAAAGGTCCCTCAAAGGAGCACTTTCATAGCAACGGTCATGCCAAAGCAAAATGATAGAGGCAGAGTCTACCTCAGAAGAAAGATGAGGAAAAATCTATCCCATCCTTTACAAATAAAGCTCCAAGGGCTTACTCCATAAGGACCATTAGGTCTAGAGAAAAACCACCCAAGCCCCTCCTCACCATACTTGGTACAAATCACCATCCTCCAAAGGTTGGTTTTCTCATTCATGAATCTCCATAGCCACCTATCAAGCAAAGCCTCATTAAAGAGCTTCAGGTCTCTAAGTCCCAATCCTCCTCCTAACATAGAAAGCTTAACAATATCCCATCTCACTAAATGATACGTGAAATCAGCACCTAAAGAGCCCCAAAAAGAATTTCCTTTGAATGGCTTCCAACTTGGCCGCCACTGACACCGGTATCGGAAAAAGAGATAGGAAGTAAGTGGAAATGCTAGAAAGAACGCTTCGGACGAGAGTGAGTCTACCACCCTTAGAAAGATAGTTAGCTCTCCATCCAGAGAGCTTTTTCTCAAATCTTTCCACTACTGGCTCCCACATAGATTTATCTTTGAATTTTGCTCCAAGAGGGAGGCCAAGATAGTAGGTAGGAAAAGAATTCACAGTGCATCCTAACACACCCGCTAGCAATTGAATATTATCCACCTATCCCACGGGCAAAATAGAGCTTTTAGCCAAGTTGACTCGTAAACTAGACACTGTCCCAAACCAAATAAGAATACAACGCAAGTTCACCATCTGCTCACAATCATTGCCACAAAAAATTCCCAAGCTAAAGGAAATCTATCTTGAAACCTTCCAATGCATCCATCATACTAATAAAGGATGAGAGGAAACCACAAAGATTGACAAATATGACTCAGAGTAGTGTGAACCTAAACCTAGAGAGAACTAAGCTTTCCTATAGCCAGAAACGATAGGATTTCAAAAGACAATAATCAGATTTCTCCCCTAATGAGATCAGCCAACAGGTAACAGGCCAACCCCAAATGTGGCAACTCTAAAGATGTGAGAATGACTAAGTGCATTATCCAGCATAGGTGACAAGTGCATTATCCAGCATAGGGGACAAGTGCCAAGTACCAACTGGATGATAGTTATAAATCTTAATGCATAGACACCTTAAATTTATCTATGCGGTACAACAAAGAGGGACTTTGACTTTGTCCTCAATTTGGAGATGCGAGACATGAAATCCATGGATCCCCACCTTAAAACTCTCCGTCTTGCCAAATATACGCACCACTGCAGTCATCCAAAGATTCAGAACCTCTCTTAAATCCTAGAATCAGTGTACCAATCCCTAGGGTCACCCATAATTGAAATATAACAATAAGCAAAGCCCCAGGTCACCTTCCCGTATATCACCCAAGCTCTTCTTAATCAAGAATCTGCCAAGATAACAGAAAACACCTCACCATACATCTCTTAATGTCCAACTTGAGGATACAGTATTTTTCTAATATTTGAAGTTTTCCTTCCAACTTGTGTTGGTAACTACAAGCAGAACTGCTTGAAACAGGCCTTTTGAGTAAGAAAAATTTAACTGGTGTATGACATCACTGCTAATGTAAGGAAAACAGAAACAATATACAGCCAAAACTTCACCATGGAAACAATTGTATAATTCAAAACTAAAAGGACTAACTGTCTAGTAGAATTGGGCAGAATGTCTAACACCAGCATTCCGAACAGCGAAAAAACAGTTAACCGAGAACTAACAGCAATAAGACAATACAGATGAGCACCAACTGTTCTGCCTGACAACATGAAACAACTAACTACATGCATTCGCTGAGGAACTGCAAAGTAGTATATAGCTTACCATTTGATTTTACTACTGTGAGCGTCAAGAGCAGCAATCCTTTCGAGCTGAGGAGAATTTAACTGCCCATATAACTCAGGAATCTGCCATATCGCAGCTCCATATGATTCACCTTCAAAAGATCAGCGGAAACGAAAAGCACAAATGAGAAGCACAAAATGGGAATATAAGCAAGGACTCCCTCCATCTCATTTTATACAAGTGCATTGCTTTTTGCTACTTACATAAATACGAGTTACAATTTCCAAAGCACTTGCAAGAAATAAGATAGATTATGGAGCACAAAAGAAAAGATCTCCTCAATGGCGCAGAAAATGATGGTGTAAACAACTGGTACAGATACAATCTCAAGGTTAAATTTGTCACAGCTGAAGTTCCCTCTAATTGATGATGCATTGCACTATGAAGCTGGGAAGGACTGGGCTGTTAGGTTGAGAGGCCACCCTATCTGAGTTAGATGTATAATCTCTACTACACTGACATCCAAGGCAACAAAAGTTTCAGACTATGATGAAGACATTTAAGATGTTCTCTCTAACAACAGATGGGCTTAAAACAATAGGAATGTGGAACATGGGAACAAGTCCAAAGGCAAAAGACCTATGCATTTCTTGTTTTACAAAAGAGATATCATAAGCAAGAGCTTGCAATCTTTCATCATCAAACAACAAAGGACTGAACAAAAAATGGGTCAATAAACTAGTATCAGGTTTCTTATTTGTTATCGAGTGGCAAGCCTTCAATGGTTTCCAGTTAGAGGTGTCACAAAAACCATCCCTCTACAGTTGCAGAGGCAATGAGACACAGTGGTTAAGATCTTACCTCTCCTAGTATCCTAATCCACCCAGACAAGAAGGTCGTGAGGAATGAGAAGCACTAATGGCTCACCACCATATGCATGTTTACAGCAACAATTATATCCATGGAATACATTCCCGCATTCATTGTGAGGACCTGTCTTAATCTGCCCGCTATGGAATCTATGATCCATTCCATTGTGACATGTTAATGTTCTTCTCGTTCATTTGTTATTGGCAACTGACCCACCCGGGGACTAAAGGAATATTGCAGAAGATTATGATCACATCATCACAACGATGCATTTATAAACCGTTCTATAGTTTTCATGGATGCAGCTCCCATAGAGGTAAATTTTCAGTAAAACTTTCTCAATTTGCAAGATTTTAGATAAGAAACAGTAAATGCACTTTGATAAATTAAGAATCAAGCTCCTGATGTATTAACACGTGTATAGTAGACGTATAAACAGAGAAATATGATCACAACAGACTTATCTATCATGTAAAATTCACCATTCAGATTGTACTTCGAATATATTAAACATTGTAGCAAGAAGAAGTCATTACCATTAGAAAAGACAGTCGAGAAGATCCGCTGATCAAATGGGCAGGAAGCAAGGTCCCAGATCTCATTTGGGTGAGAGAACAAACCCTCACATATCAGCTCAGTTCCCCCATTAGCAAGCCGAATCAAATGCACCTATCCAATAACCCCAATACCCACCCGTAAATCAGATCAACTGATCATTCACACCCACACTCAAACAAAGAAATGCAATTAAGATTGACCTCATTCTCTTCTTTAAGACTGAGAGTACCGGCGATGAAGCTGGTGTGATCTGTGTCCGCCTTAACATCAGCAATACACCTCGCCTGTATCACACGTAAGCCATATCAACGAATCAAACACTTTAATCATCAGGGATTACTCCCAACACATTCCCATCGATCTAGGGTTACGGTTACGGTTACGGTTAGGGTTAGGGTTAGGGTTTAAACCTGGTACTTCAATCCATAACCGATGCCCGTTGATGCACCCTGCATTTGGCGATTCCGATGAAAAATGCTGAATTTCCGGCGAGTGCAAAATGAATCTACCCCCTGAGTAGCTCTCCTACTCCGGCGAGTTGGTCTTTGGCTGCCTTCTCGTCTCCCTGCGTGTTCACTGTTCGGTATCGCCTTGCGCGGGTGAAATAATGAAATCTTGCCCGAGTCATTCACCGGAAACCTGAATTTTTAGCTGATTCCCCCCGGACCCCCCCGACCCGAGTATAGTCATGATTCATGAGCTTTGTTCAGTATCTCAATCGATAATTCAATCCAAGAATAATAATTTTGCTTTTTATTTGAAAAATTAATTTAAGGTATTAAAGTTTTTTTTGGGGGGGTTTCAATCATAATCTTTGAAAACTAGTATTTTTTTTGATGTCGTGTGATGTGCGAAAAAAGATTTTCATTATTATTATACATCTATATCTATCTATATATATAATAAAAGGACAATGGGTTTGACTCTCATCTCCTTAATTTTAGGAGCTAAACTTTTTTACAGTCGTTGATCTTTCATATAATTTCATCTCATTCATTTAACATCACAGGAATTTTAAAAATTAGAAAATTAGAGATTGATTTTGCCACATTTCTCTACTTCTCTCACATTAATTGCTAATCGACCCACTCTCCCCCTCCATTCTTGACACGTTTCCCCTTCTCTCTGCAAGCATACCTAGTCCCCCATCCCCCTTGCACTTGCCCTTTTCTTTCTCTTCACATCCACATTTTTAATGAATAATCTCAAAGGCAGGCAATGATTTCGAAAGGTGAATGGGAGATGACCCATTCATCAAGCATCTTCCATATGCTAATCTTTTTTCTTGAATTTAGCTCACTGACATAATTATCAATGTAATATTGAAGTCTAAAATTTCGCTCTTTTAGTTAGTTCATCCCTTAAATTTGAGTTTGCTCATATTATCCAATGAGTTAACAAGTTTTAATTTTGACTACTTCATCTAAAAGAAGTTAGTGACTCTTATCAATCCGTATGGTTGTTTTCTTTATTTTATAGATTTTACATATTATGCTAATTCTTCATTGTCTCATGTTTACAATAATATTTTCTTGATCTAGTTTTCAAATGTAGTTCAATTAAAATTGGATCCTTAATTAGTGACATTTTGCTTTCCTCCCTCATTTCTCACTTCGATATTTATTCTCACAATCTAATATGTCTTTTAACATTTAAAATTTTCAGTCTCTTTCTTTTTTAGGAAGGGAATTCTTTGTAGTGCTTTTGCTCATATTTTAATTGAAAGCCTGGCTATAATATTATTTGTTTATATTTGGATTGTTGGGTTTCTTTTGATTTACTGGATTCCTGTGAATTTAAGATGATGAAAATAGTTTAGCTACTAATAAAGTAGTTTAACCTTTAGTTTCATTTTACCAAGCTACTGTTTATAATTTTGGTCTCAGGTATATGCTAGCTTAGGCTATTAGCAATATAGTTTCTCAACCCCTATGTGTTACGATGAAAGCCAAACGCTTGCGATTTAAAACTTAATCGTTATAAAAATCTCAACAGGGAATATTTGCATGATGAACTCTCCAGCTTGGATTTCAAATCTAGGGTTTTCCATTGCCCCAATGTCCCCTGATTATGTGAAAATTAGAAAGGATGACTTTGGATTCAATGGGATATTGTCATTAAATACTTCCGACATTGGGATGAGACATGGAATGAATATATGCTTCCTCCACGTAAGGGATTAAAGCTTCCACACGGTTCCATCTGCCCCATTTATCATGATGGTGCTTTCTTATTTTTGGGTAAAGAAAGGTACCTTGGGTAATAAGAGTGTTTGAACGCCATGGAGAAGGCAACTAAAGAGTGTTTGACCAATGTTTTCAGATGCAATCTTCTTTTGTCTTTTCAAGCCATGTGATCGAATGCAATAGACAGAGAGTAGTTGTGGTGTTTAGTCATATGGATAGTTGGCAATGACGAATCTAGATATTTAAAATAGGAGTGCCCATCTATTTACATCATCACTAATATACACGTCTTTAAAAAATCATATGATGTATAATATGGTAGTCTATTTCACAGACGTTCCATCTCGTATTTAGAGGATGTCTATTACTTTTTAGGTCTATTTTAAGGGTGTCCACATACAACAATCGGGCCGCATTCAAAATAACTTATTAGAAATTTTATTTTTTTTAAAGACTGGGGATGTCCATGCACACCCCTAAGCCTAACATAGATCCGCCCATGATAGTTGGGCTGATGTTTTAGGTGGGATCCTTAAGCAGGAAGTTGGAACAAAGTAAACAGTTCGCAAATTTGACCACCTGTGTCACTCTTTCTTCCTGTTTTCGATTGACACAACAAGGCCACAAAGGGGGATAAGATTTATTTTCCTAGATTTCATGGTAGGCATGTAATTTTCTATTCGATAACCAAAACATGCAGTGTAGTAGAACTGATGAGGTACTCAGTTGTCTTCATGGAACCAAAGAATCTTTAAATGTTGGCTTGTTCATATCATTGTCAACTTTAAAGATGTCTTTCTAAACAAATAGTATAACTGTATAAGGATTTAATGTTGACCCTTTTTTTGGGGGGAGATGGAAGTCAATCTCATAAAAACAATCAGCTGACAGTCGTATAGAAGCATGAATGATTTTGGACTTGGTTAACCTTTATCTTCTTCTTCTTCTCCTCTGTCCCACACTCTCTCTCTCTCTTGCGCGCACTCTACTCAGGCGCCCCATAGCGGAGATAAAAGTTAGATATGACAGATGAATGAACTTTGGTTGGCTGGTTGTTGCTTGTTTGAGCCTCAGTCTTTTAGCTTGTTTAAGTGGCATTGACCTTGAAAGTTGATATTTCCTTCTTGGTGGCTTGATTTGCTTTTATTTTGGTTTGAGTTTGTTTCGTGTTTCATCATCTAGTACTTTTGTCTTTATTTTAAGTGAATGATTGAGTTTCATCCTAGTAGTTAGATTTTAGATATTTTAATCTCGTTTGATGATATTTTATTTGTAATGTGTAAATGGACTTTTTATAAGTGTTTATTGAGAAAAAATTGAAGATTTTTAGACATGATATGAACATTTTCCCCTCCTAACGATTATCATTGTTACCATGTGACATTGCTCGAATGAATTTATGTTGGAAGGGAAAGCTTTAAAGGAATCAAGAGTACCAAGTTGTATTTACAAGGCTCAAGACAATTTATTTATTTATTTTTAATGAAAGGCAAGCATGTCGATCCACTGGGCCCCTATCCCAGGGCAACCAAACAGACCTTGTACAGGCAGGGGAAGGGGGTGAGACTAACCTATAATATCCACATTTATAAGTTTGATTGGTAATCCTGCGCATCTCTACATCAGAGATAATTGTAAGTCATGAGATTTGATCCCATAACCTCCAGTTTGGAGGGCTACCTCAATGCCACTTGAGCTAAGAGCTCTTGGCTACAAGGTTCAAGACAATGCCAGGTGTTTAGGGTTAACTATTACGCCGGATTTTTGATGTGAACTGTTTGCCAGCTTGTTGACGGGGTATTATGTAATTACTTGGAAAATTGGCACTCATCTTGTCATCATCTTAAACTTTTTGAGTGAAATGTGATCGTCTTCTTTATTTATTGTGGTCTGAAAAATAACAGAAATAGCATTAAAATTGACAGTAGTCTTTATTGTGAGGCTACAAAACCCAGCAAATAACAAAAGTGAAGACGAAACATTCCCACAAAAATCAAAAGTATATCGATAACATCATCTGCAATATTAAGTTGTGAACAACGAACATAAGTTTGATTTTACATTGCTTGATTTACGTTTAAAGAAGAGAGAGATTGAGTTTTAACTTTGGTGGAGATAAGAAAACAAATTATTAGGTGCGAGGGAAGGGCTAATTGAGTGTATGGAGGAATTGAATGAGAACAAAATTAGGCATTAAAAATTTTATATATATTTTCTGATCGGATAGATATGAACAATTTGAGATTGGGGGAGTCGGGTTTGCTAACGAACCATCACGAATCATGAGTAGGGTGGGCAATAAACCTAATTGGGTTGGATTAGGGTCGACTCATTTCCAAAGTGAATCGGTTCGGGTCTTCCAGGAGTGCAATTCATTATACTCCGTTCACTTACATTTCAATATTCTTAAATTTGAATTATCTATTCGATCTTTGAAATCAGCGATCTCAAAAGTTAATACTTTTGATCTAAAGTGTCTTTCAGTTAACTAGTTATCTCTGATGAATTCAATATATCGTATTCGAAGATTACAATCTAACAATTGGATCTGATAATTATAAAAAGTAGGAATCTCCCATGAACGATAAAAGTCTTTAATGGTTTCTAATCTCTAACTAAGAATAAGGACAATTAGATATATGTAGACGTAAGTTAATAACTCAATAAAAAAATGAGAACGGGAGGGTGGACAATATGTTCTGGTAGTGTCTTCTAATCTTTGATGGGCCTTTTTTGGGCCAATCTCCCTGTAAAACTTTGAGTGAAAAGATGATGTCATTGGAAATGGCCCAAGTCAACGATTCAGGCAGCTGGCCCAAAATGAAGCTAGCTTGTCTACCCGAATTGACCAATTAATCGACGAGCTTCATCAAAACCGTCATAGTATTGGCTGACCCAATTAAAGAACCTGTGAATTTTTCATATAAGCCATAAACACAATCTGATGTAATAGAAGAAACAAAAGGGAAAAACCTATCTAAGATAAAATTACGCTCCATATTGAATTACAAACCTGAGTACTGCAACTAGTCAACCACACAAGCAATTAAAGAAAAAAGAAAACTAGGAGCTTCAAAAGTGCAACTACTGGATGTAAGATTGGCCGGTAATGTCAATATCTCGATCTCCAGAGGAAGGAGGCGGCTTGTGCTTAATGGGCTCGCGTTGCAGCGCGGCCTCTCCGGGCCCATCGGCGCTCTGATTCTCCGATGCTGGTGGGTCCGATGTGGGTTTCTTAAAATCAGCCTCTTCGAGCGCGTACATCCCGCCTCCATAGGCGTTCCTCGTCACCGCCTTCATAGCTGATATCTTCGGCCCTTCAGATTGCTCATGTTGTTGTTTTTGGTTTGGCTTGCCTATTCCTTCTTCCTTGTTCATGTTTTCCTCGCTTTCTCTCTGCATCCTCTCGCATGTACATGTGCAAGCGGTCTGATACCCTCTTGTATTCTTGGAGGTTATTTATCCGAAGGCTCTAATGGACACCTTTGCAAATGACACGTTTATTATACTGCCACATGGCACTAGAACTACATGCCAAGTGTCATGTCCTCCTATGTTTTCTGTTGCCAACTAATATTACAAGTTCATGAGCACAATGCGGTTGTATTAAGAAGCCTGACCTGAGGCAATGCGAGTGAGCTGAAGATTAGGTCCTATAACTGATAATTAGTAGATCCACTTAATTATGTAACAAAATAATATTTAAAAATAATTCATTAAATAATTGTATATTTAAAATAATTTTCAATATATATATATACACTTATATAATTTGTCTATTTATAGAATTTATAAAAGTATATACTTCTAAAAATATGATATAAGAATTGTTCTTTAATTCTAGTACTGATATACCTTTAAGGGTATATATTCTTAATTAGAGTTAATGCAACAATGCAACAACTTTTACATACAAAAAAAAATCTTAATGCATATATCCCGTTACTTTAGGAGGGAGTACATATACTGATATACTTAAGAGTAGGATACATAATTATAAATCATTATCCCCTTCCCCTCCTCCCCTGAAGGCTAATTTTTTTTTTTTTTAAAAAAAAAAACAAAAGTAATGCAGAGATTATTACATGCCCATGCAGACATGATCAATATTTGCGCTTTTGTTGTAAGGCAGGCAATAAGATTTGCTGTCTATTTTTACTTCCATCTTCGTTTACTTACTCAGAGTTGAAAACTAAACAAAGGTAAGAAAAAGCGAGTTTATTATTGGGCCTGAAATGTAGGCCCATTATCTTAAGATGTCTTAATATCTGATCATTTGTTCGGTTACTTAATTTATGATCTTTCATTATTTTTCCCGTTAATTTCAACCTATTGAGGCCCTTTTCTTTTCGGTGGCAAATTTATGACCTTCGTTTCTTCCCAGTTTTTCCCACTTCCAACCGTTTATTTCGACTCTCTTTCATTTATTCCCACTCCGTTCCACTATTTTTCATAACTTTCTACACTCAATTCGACTCCTTTCCACTCTCATTCCGTGCCACTTCTTCCCACTCTTTCCCACTCTATTCCGTTTCTTTCCATTCATACATACAACACACCACGTATATCCACTCTTTTCCACTTTGCTCTATTCTTTTTCATTCCACACATTCAATATACGCACAACAAGAACAAAGCCTTAATTTATTTTGATATCTACCAGTTCTTTTAATTTTCTCCAATAGCTGAGCTTTCAGTTCCCTCAGTTTCTTCTAAACTAATGACTTTCTTTCGATCCATGACAACAACTGCACCGTACAAGTCAATTGAGGAAGTTTGAAGTTAGCTTTTCCCTGGGTCTTTAATTGTGGATGAGACATTGGGCTAACTGGACAACAGCTTAATGGTCCAGGAATTGAGCCTAGAAAATCAGCCCAGTAACCATCATGGGCCAAAACCACACGTCACATTAGGGCCCAAAAAGCCCACCCATAATCTCTTCTCCCGTAAGGTGATAAAAAGTGACCGAAACGCACACCGAACAGGCGGACCAACAAACAATTAATTAAGCGGCAAATAGAACGCAAAGCGCACGTATAACACATGCATACTGCCGCAGGTACACGAGACATTAATGCATTTTTGCAATTTTCTTCCCATCTTCTGTGTTCTTTTTAGCAACATATAAATGCCTTCTAATCCAATCATATAGCTTGTCCATCAAATGATATGATAACCCATGCTTCCCAAAGTGTAATGTGCTCCTAATAACCATAATTACGTTTCTCTGTATCATGAAACATGAGTCTTTATTCCTTGTGTTTTGTCTTTCTTTCAGAGCTAATTTAATTTGCTAATATATATTCTTGATGAATCTCGTAGTATTTACATTCATATCTACCCTATTTTTCATCGCATTTTTCTTTCTTCCTTTTTTTCTGTTTGGTCATGTCTAATCCATTTAAGCAGCATCCAAAGTTGTGAACATTATCAGGCTAATTTATGTAGAATTTATGGATTCATTTAAGGCCTGATTTTTTCAAATTATTATAAGTAATTTATTATTGACGACTGTTGATTAGCATTAATCAATACTGATTATGACTGATTTTGACTGAAATTATAAGTAGGAACTATAACTAAGTATTGATCAATGCTAGTTGGTGCCAATTACTACTGAATATTAATGATAGATACTTATAATAAGTTGAAAGGAACATGCCCTTAATATAAACTCAAAAAAATAAATGAACTGATTGATTAGAAATGTTCACATACCTTTTAATTTTTAATTTGATCCGAGAAGGTTGGGGAGGGGGGGATTGGGGTTTCAAATGAGCTTTATATGCTTTGCATATTCCAGGCTTGTTTTACTTTTTTTTTCCTCCCCCTTTGACAATTTTCCTCACTTTGAGAAGCTCTACAAATTGATAACTTATACAAAGTTTACAGACATATTGTTACGGAGTTCATTATTCACTGTAATTCTTTATGCTCTCAATAAATTATTTGTTAAGTTTTATCATAATTTTGTGCTTCATAAATAGTGTATAACACATGCCTAATTAAAATGTAAGGCATTAGAGGAGGAAATGGAAATTCAACTATGAATGGGTATCGTATTCGTATATATGGCTGATGTATTTTAGGAAATTTGGTGCATAGAAATGTAATTTTATGGGTGTCATTTGACAAATAATTTAATGATTTCTATGTAAGTTTACACAAAGAGTTTCTACTATAACCATGCAACCATCATATTGAAAATAGTATACAGAAGATAGAACAAGTGAACGATTTTGGCGCAATGAATTAATACTGTGATATACCAACTGTATATATCCTATAGTTTTTGAGTTTACAAGAGAATTAAAAGAAGGAACATTTTCTGCAACAAATTATCTGGCATGTTTGGCACATCAAAACGGCGCCGTGCAAGTTGCGACGTGCTGTATAAAGTCCAGATCGGTCGCAGCTAGCTAGCACTTAGCAATATGGGAGAACTTGTCAGAGAGACCACGTAAACATTGTCAACTAATTAATCAATGACCTGAGCTGATTCAAGCTTAATCGGGGTAAAGTTTGCCTAATCAATTAAGAATTATTGCACCCAAAAACAAAATAAGTGATTTTTTTGACATTGTTAATTATTGGACGAATTAGACATTAATAAGTCTTAATATGTTAATGTGTACATCGACTCATATCTTAAATCTCCATTCTTTGAACCTCTTTGGTTGAATTAGTTTCTTTATATATTCAGGTTTTTCTAATCAAGATATTTGAAGTTCAAATCTATTATTTCACATTATTTACGAGGAGAATTATATATACTGCATGCACATTTAAGGTCCAAACTACAAGCTTAAGGACAATCTTGTTTGACGGACACATTGGACTACAATATACATATAAATAAATCATGTTACTATGAATAATAGCTAACCTGTTAGATAATTAAACTGAATGTAAATACATCATGAACTTAAAATGAATAACATAACAATATGAACAACGCATTTACCAAGTCTATTCTTGAATCATGAACTAATTGCAAGTCGTTTAGCAGCAAAGTATCAACAACAACAACGATAATAATAATAATAATAATGACAATAATGCAAACAGTAGCTGAAAATAACGTACAAGCATAAACAAAAACAGAAGTTGATGTAGTATAATACTGTTGTATATGTCTGTTGCCCCGATAAAAACTGTGGCTCATGAAATCAGCTTTTGGCCAGTATTACTTGAGCTTTAATTGAGGCATGAATCAAGGAATCTCCAACTTGAAATATATATTCGCATACAGTTAGCATGCAGTACCAGTCCACATCGTCACAGACAACGACTACACACATGCAACTATGTAAGGCAACCAAGCATGCATTAATGGAGGGAGCAGTTTCTGCAATTCCCAATCTGTCATGTTTGCCCTGCATTTTCTGCTACTCGATCCCCCACATCTCCGCATTTTCTGCATTTTCTGCATTTTCTGCCGGTGATGGGGTCGTAACTTATAACATGCTAAAGTGTTGTTATGAAAAATAAGAAAATTCATATATACAATTCCACATATCTATGTAATTGTTGTGGGGCTATATTTAAATTTGATGACTTCTGGATTTGTATATGATTATTATAAGAAGTCTTTGTATCCTTCCGAAAGTTGTATTATATATTGGTACAGTCATGAGCTCATCGGTTTCTCCAGGTTTCCGGCTCTGTTTTAGCTGTTTATCCAACTTTGTGGCTTTTGAGACAGTCAAAAGGGTTTGTTTCTTGGGATTTTTTTGTTGTTAAAAAAAAAAAAAAAAAAAACCATATCGTTGTTCGTTTGTGTATATATCCCATGTAAGGATAGATGTATGGTTCTATAATTCATGTGAATGAAATAAGAGTATTCATTCTTCTTATTCGAATTTATCATTTTACTTCATTTGAATAGAAGATTATATGTAGATAAAGCGACAAAAATGTATAAAGAAGTGTCTATGAGGATCTCATTTGACGAGAAATCCCAACTAGAATGAAGTGGAGTTTTAAACAGTGACTGTTAGGCACTTTACGGTGAGTGATGATGAATGTGGGCCGAGCTAATCCATGACTCTAAAATAATCACCTTTTTCTGTAGTTTCACACATCAAGAAATTGAACATCATTTTGAAGTCCATGAAATGAGATAATTTGCAATTCACAATAATTGATACGTAGTTGTATTTAATATACAAAGTTGTCATTTTTTTACACGATTAGAAGGTATTTCGACTCTAAGAAAGTAGTACTTTTTTATGATATTGTTAGAGACATTTCAAGAAAGGCGAATAAAAATAGATGTACATATCCGTAAGTTCTTGAAAGAAATATCAAAGATAACACGACAAATAGCTAAAATAATAAACATCTCACGTATATATCCGTAAGTTGTACAGAAACAATTGTTAACATATATTTGTTCAAGGAAAAGAGATGACATAAAATAAACTAGGGACATGGTTGCATGCAATAATTTTTCAAATTGTTGCTTTGTTTATTATTGTTAGGCACTTCACGGTTAGTGATGATGAAATGTGGGCCGATCTAATCCATGACTCCAAAAGAATCACATTTTTCTATAGTTTCACACATTAAGAAATTGAACATCATTCTGTGGTCCATGAAATGTGATAATTTGCAATTCACAATAATTGAGATGCAGTTGTATTTAATATACAAAGTTGTCATTTTTTACACAATTAGGAGGTATTTCAACTCTATAAAAGCACTTTTTCATGACATTATTATTAGGGGCATTTAAAGAAATGTAGATAAAAATAGATGTATATATCCATAAGTTTTAGAAACGAAATTTCAAAGATAACCCAACTAATATCTTGCTTGTCATTTGTTAACATATATTTCTCAAGGAAAAGAGATAACATAGAATAAACTAGGGAGATGGTTGCATGCAATAATTTTTCAAATAGTTGCTTTATTTATTATTGTTTTCCTTTTTCTAATTTTATCCCCTAGAAGGTACCTAATCCAACTGTGGGGCTTATCCAACAATTCTGGACATGTCTGGTTAATTAGGAGGGTGGGAAAAATGTGGACAGCTTTCTTGGGTTTATGACTTGATGTTCCTAGCGTTATTATTGGTTGATGATGGGTTGTGTAACTGTCATGCCGACCAATTATTTGCAATTTCTGCAAAGGTGATTCTGCTCTTAACAAGTTGCCACATTTTTAAGTACTCTTGGTTTTTGGTCACATCGATTAATGAAACCTTTGTGGAGTACTTTAATTTGTTTAGTTTTTTTAATTCAGCATTATGCATAGCATTATCTTGGCCTTTGTTTCCACTTTTGAGTATTCAACTCAACTCAAAAAGAATGACAAACCCAATCATACGGGAATTTGGTGTACATACCCTTAATTTAGTTTGTATTATTAGGACAAGTATCCTTTTTCTTTATATTTAACAAAATTCCTTCATTATTCTGTCACTTCTCTTGTATTTATGGTGACTATTAGTAATTAATCAGGATGACTAATAGTTCATCTAGGAGCGACCATTATTATAGTCACACTTAAATGAACAATTAGTCGCCCTTAACTTTAAATGAATTCAGGTTGGTTTAAGTAGTTTCGTACTTCTTCTTCTTCAGCAAGGTCTCGAATTCGAATCTTATGAATGGAGAAAATCTATGATGGGAAAGTGCGCTCTATCTCTTATTGAGCCAACAGTAGCTCGACTCCAATAAAATGGAGAATCTAAGATCAAAACTTTAAGAGTCACTTCAAAATATATTTTAGTCATTGCAAAACCTAAAATCTCACCATTAAAAGACCTCATCTCGCAATAAGTCTTATGTAAGATGGTCCCCTAGAAGTTGTAAATAATTGATGCCTATAATTGAACAAGCTTTATTAAAAATGTAACAATGGTGTTCTCTCGTTCCTCAATTGTTGGTTGAAATGTGAAGTTTTACAAATTTCAATAATGTGATTTGAATTTAAGAACTCTTAATTAAAACTATACTTATAATATCTAAAAAAGAAACAATTGAGGAGCATCATTTGCAATTTTGGATAATTGGTGAATAGTCCATCTCCCAAGAAACGTTGTTAAGTTTAAATGATTGCTAATAGGTTTGTCATAGTAGCTCTTTGAAGCTTTTACCTCTTTATCCCAGTGCTGTGCTCTCTCAGATAGGGACGGCTTGGGCGGCTAGAGGAGGAAATGGAAGAAGGGTTTGGGGGGGGGGGGGGGGTTGCCAATTTAAGCCAACCTAAGATTTAATTCACTCAATCGGTAGATGTACGATAAGATGGCCTATATATAATTTTGCCTATATTAGGACATGTTCTTTTCGACTTATTTTCAAACAGAATAAGTTCAGTTTAGAATAAATTTTATTTAGAAAGTTCAGGATAAGTTTAGATATTCAGTTCCGAAAAGTTCAGAATAATAAGATTAGCAAATAACTTCAAAATAAGTTCAGAATAAGTTCAGATAAGTTTAGTTTAGAATAGTTCAGAATAAGTTCAGTAAATAAAGTTCAGATAAGTTCAATTAAGAATAAGTTCAGACAAAATAAGGCGAAGAGAATATGCCCTTAATGCCAATTTTCGTACACCTCTTATCAACCATATGTTCTTTTGAAAATATGTATTAATGATTCATGTTTAAATTGTTTATGTATGTCAACAAAATGTATGAAAGCTATTATTGTTGTAAATAAATTAATAAAAATGATATGAAAATGAGTATATGCACTCTTAGAAGATATATAAGTTTAATTATTATCACTTTATGTATTGTGAAACAAAAATAGTCGGTTTGATAAAAAAGGGGGTCCGAATATATGAATATACGTTAGCACAAGAATTATCAGCCACCCAAACAATTAACCACACAGGATTAGTTTTAACTTTTAATTATGAGTTTCCATATATTTTTTTTTTTTAATAGATGCATTAAAATTTTAATCAATGCACCAGGTAGTTCACTCAGCACAACCTTTGGAAAAGAAAGTGCAAAAGCCAAAAAGGGACGATAGGAAAGAAAATATATATATGATCATATATACTTAAATTAAGATATAAATAACTTTCTTCTAATTGTAGCAAGTTTCTTCTTTTGGTAAAATTTATGAACAACAAGAAGTCGCTTATAGATTGTTTGGTTAATATTACCATCTTTCTTAATGGTCTGATTGTACCTTGTCTTAGATAGCCCTAAGCAGGACCCAAGAGTTGAGGACTCGTTCACCATTATAAAAATCCAGAGAGAGACTAGGCAACCAAGTTAGATAGTTACTTGGTTCATCAAAGGAATTGTCGAAGTGGGACAAGTCAAGTTAGTTTTTAGAAGTATTGATTAAATCCACCGTGCATATTTTATGGTACTTCAACCTAGAATATCATGTGTTCACCATTTACAAACAACAAACCAATAAAAAGAGAACATCATTAATTCAAGTCAATTTTGGCAAATATCTTGGGTGTCCAGTTTTTAAGGGTCGATCAAAAGCAAAAACTTTTTCTCACTTAGTAAATAGAACAGCTGCAAAGTTATAAATTTGGAAGACCAGACATGTCTCTAAGGCATGAAGAGTGGCACTAATTCAATCTCATATCGAGTCAATGCCTGCACATATAATGCAATGCTTTCAATTGCCTAAAGAAATTACGTGCTGGATAGATAGACATTTTTTTTTGGAAAAAATAAATGAAAATAAGGGGATGAACATGGTTTCTTGGGACAAAATCTGTCAACCCAAGAAAGCTGAAGGTCTTGGATTCAGAAAAATGGAAGCAGTTAATAGTGCTTTTCTAAGCAAGTCAACCGAAAAATTGTTCGATGATCATTGTTTGTGGGTGGAACAAATGCAGGCAAAATACCAGATTGATGAAAACTTCTTTGCTCTCAAAGCCAAAAAACATGATTCCTGGGCTTGGAAGTATTTCTTTAATAATCGACAACAATTTAGAAAAGATGGAAAGTGGGTAATGGAGTAAATATTAACTTCTGAGTCGATAATTGGTGTGTAAATGATAGTTTAGCCAGTCTGCTCAACATTATGGACCTCTCCCTCATAGATACATCTTTTAAGATGTTACAGTTTATAATGGCAGTCAAAGAATGGGACACAACATAGTTTAGTTTATTAGTTGACTCTGTCCACTTACAGTGGATTCTTGCAACCCCTATCCCTACCAATTCCATTCCTGATTCTGTGTGTTGGGGGCTTTATGGAGATGGTCAGTTTTCCATTAAGACAGCGACTTGAGTCACATATGGGCTGGACCTAGTCAATCCACCTGTATTGAAGTATAAATGGATTTGAAATATAGATGTTATGCCAAAGTTAAAAATTTTTCTTTGATAAATTTGTCATGCATCGCTGCCTACGAGAGGAACCTTGGCTCAAAGAGCCATGAACATTGATTCTCGTTTGCCCTTTTTGTCACACAATGACGGAAGATACGACCCATTTGTTTTTGGAATGTGCCGTTTCACAGGATTGTTGGAGATTAGCAGTTTTTCATAATTGGCTTAACGTGACCTCCTCTCCCCTTCAACCCATAAATTGGCATACTACAAATGCTTAGTGGCACCAGGGCCACCGGTCCTGCAGTTAAAATGGATAGATTAGTTGCCCTACTATGGAGTATATAGAAAATAAGGAACAATATAGTGTTTCATAGTGAAACACCAAACCCAGAAATAACGTTGATCAAAGCCAAAAAGCTACTGCTGAATCGTGCATTAGGCACAACCTCACACAAACAATTCAACTATCAAACCCAAATATCTCAACCACCAATTAGAAGAAGACATATTGAGTAGCATGGAAGAAGCCGCAAGGGGGTTCATCAAATAAATTTTGATGGATCCAAATCATCACAAGATGTAACATGAGGATTTATCATCCGTGACTGGGAAGGAAAGTTCATTCAAGTTTCAGCATTCAACTTGGGAAGATCATCAATCTTAGTAGCAGAAGCAACAACAATGTGTAATGGTATTAAAGCTGCAGTCCAAGCTGGTTTCACTCATATTCAAATTGAAAAAGACAACAAAACTCTCATCCAAGCAGTTCAAGGATATTTTCAACCCCCATGAGAAATTCAAGTACCCGTGCAAGATATACTAGCTTACACTCAATTATGTGACAAGGTTTTTATTCATCATATTTTTAGAGAGGGTAATTACGTAACTGATTGGCTGGTAAAGTTTGATCATTTCTTACATTCCATGGTTGTTTGGAATATGGTCCCGTGTAGTGATCTCCTTTCTGTCATCTATGAAGATAATATAGGGAGAAATCTTAAGAGAATGGCTGCCTAAATTGTACTGCTTATATTTCTTTAAAAAAAATTATTGACATACTATTTAACAACTTCCAACTGTCAAATAGTAACATTTTACTATTGAAGCAACTAATTACATCCAACAAGAAACCCTAAGGCTAAAACTAGAATGAATTTTAAATGTAGCACATGCCACCCGTGTCTTGACTCTTAGGTTGAGCCGTTGAGCCACCCAGCTAGGGCGGATTGAGTGCTGACATGTTTGGTTTGGTTTGGTTTGTATTCCTTTCTCCCGAATCAAATGACATGACCGCCAGAGTTTACGTTGTCCTCAGGCTCATGGGGGGATGCCCTTGATCTCATCTTTTGTGATTAATGATTATTATTGCTTTAATCATTATTATATCTCAAGTTTCAGGTACTTAAAACAAATACAATAATGCAGAGTTAATTTTTTAATTAATTATTTAATTTGGTTGATAGCTTCCCCACTTTAATTCTGCGCTTTGATTTTGATTACCATTGCAAAAGTTATGCCTTCTAGAAAAGAACCCCATAGTTAACTAATTTTTGTAATTCTGATAGCCATGTTTTGGATAAAATTGATTTGATTACCATCATTGTGACAAACATCACTTTATTACAATTTCATACCATATTTTTGTTGGATAATCATGTTCTTACTTATTTTTACCGTAGAATTTTCAACATGTTGTACTAGTTTTGCATTAGATATACATTCGTCTATATATAACTCTAACGGAGATTATGTTAGATCAATTAGCATTAGATGGTGCTAAATTTCACATTGCATGGCTCTAAGTGAATTAATAACCAAGCACGTATACAAAAGTTTCTATCTCAAAATCAATTAACAATTGGTAAAGTAATTCACTAATTTATGAACATGATCAAGATCATTTATTCTCTCAACATAGAAGATGAACGTACTTTTTGTTCTAATAGCTAGACGCGCCCCTTCATGTGAACCGCTAACAAAACTCGGCATTTATTTATGCAATAAAACATGTGTGAAAAGGTGATTAGCTAAAAAATGATATATGGCTCTCATGCCATGCGTGTAGCATAGTTTGGCAGGTCAAATGCTGTTAAGGAATAGTTAGTTAGTTATGTTGTTAGCTTAAATTCAGCTAATCAGTTATAACAACATAACTAACCAAGTCTAGAATGATAGCATTAGTTGTATATAGTCAGCATCATGTTCAGACATTACTCAGTTTTTTGCATTACTGTAATTGAATATCATGTAGTAAGAACACCCAGATTATTCATTCCCTCACTGCTCTTCACAGAATGCTAAAGCTTTTACATGGTATCAGAGCAGAAAGGTTGCTTGGTCCTTGTAACACCCCCAGCCCCTAGGCAAGAAGCGTTACGCTTTCCTAACTTCTTACTTAATTCATGGGACGAAACAGACAGAATTCCCCCTAAAAACTGACCATTTTCAGGCTAAAAGCCTTACAATAAGTCCCTGTAAATCAACGGAAGTGCAAACATTTGAAACATAGCTCAACGGCCACACGCCGGAGTTCATAACTCAACGAGTCACTCGCTCGGAGTACACCAACCAGATTGATTCATGAATAAAGAAAAAATGGAAGATACAACTCAATGGTTAACAAAACCGGAATATTAAGATTTACATCGCAAAACATAACTAAATTAAACCAAGAAGACATCTAACTAACTTGATGGTTGGCTCAGACGGCCATACAGAGCGACCTTTATACCATATGCATTACATGAACTAGAATAGTCGTTTACAGACCTTTATTAACTAAGAGTACATTACATGACTTCATTAAACGCGTAAGATCCCTTTAAATGAGCACATATGACGCCTTGTAAGCAACAATAGGTTCCTTCTGGACTTATCTGACTCAACTTCTTCCCGTCAGACAGAAAACCTAGGGAAAAGGGGAAAGAGTAATGGGATGAGCAACCACACGCTCAGTGAGTGTCCCCCAACCCCCTTAAAAACCAAAACCGTTGCAGGCAATACTATCTTTACTAGTCACATATCACGTTTCCATACTTTACTATCATAATAGATATTCATAGAACCTTTATGGGAGGATCACTAAAGATAAACTTCACTTCGACCCCTCAGTCATATTTCTAGGTTCCTTAATGATAGAGTTCTTTACTAGCAAGCGGTTACGTACGTGAGTAAGCATCGAAGGCTAAGTATAAGGATCTTTTCTTTTCATAATATAACTTCCTAACACTCCATCTAAACTACACATGAACCCTCAATCATATGATGTGTATATAAGGTTATCCCTTTTCATAAATACACTTTTCTTGGCATTTCATTCATATAATGTATACATCACACACATAAACACATATTAAGCATTTAAGTACCTTTAAACATCATATTAAGCTATATGACACCCTCGCATGCTATTCACATATCAACGTTCATTCTTTTAGAAAGAGACGCCTTCATTCATGGAATTTTTTAACGTGCTATAACTTTCTTTCTCATCTCATATACTTTAAAACAGACAGATTTTCTACGGATAAGAATGATGCCACATAAGATTAGAATCCACGTTCAAACATGCTTGAGGATCGTTTCATAATTCATTCATTGAAAGCTTTCTTTCTTTTGTTGAAAACATTTTCTTAGTCTTCAAAGGAGGTTTCATTTCATTTGGTCGTATAACGACCCTTATAAGCTTTTTATACGTCATTCCATATAGCCTTTTGCGCCCATAAAAAAGAACTTCCTTTTCTTTTTAATTGTTTAAAAATGGCAAAGGGCCAATTGCTTTCCTTATCTTAGTACGAAAGTACTTCTGGCATAAGATCATTACAGGGTGCTGATTGGGTGAGAACTATTCTCGACCCTATAGTGAGACCTAACGCTCACGCTTAAACTCTTACTCCCGGGATGGCTACATAAACATATTGGACCATTACCCTCGTCAGGGTCTTCTAGGGTTTCCTAGTACCAGGACGAAATCTCTAGGCAGTCAACATTCATAACATAGTGTCCACAGCACATCTTGGACAACTACCCTCGTAAGGGTCTTCTAGGGCTTCCTATTACCAGGACGAAATCCCTAGGCAGTCAACATTCACAACATAGTGTCCACAGCACATCATCTTAGCCACTTAAAGCGTATCGGCCATAACGGCTAGTAATTTTGTGTTTCGAATAATAAAATCATTCAACGTATAATTCCCATCTCCCTTTTGTTAAAAACATTTTGGGAATTCCTCCCAAACACTATTTGAATAGCTAAAATAGGCCATAGCTCGTTACTAGACATGACTATTATTCATTTAAAACACATGAAAAGTCATTTGCTAAAACATCACCCTTCCACACACATGTTACATATTAGACATACAAGAAAAAGGGAATACACATATCACATTTAAACACTTCGTAATCATTTCAACACAATGAGCCACACATGACCTCGCAATCCACACGATTGCGGTCAATTCACAACCCGAACTCCCTCCTCACAAGCACCGTACCACAGGACCTCGAACGCTCATAATTCTTTCCGCAAACCATCCAACTACCAACTCGATTCATCGATTTATTAATCACAACATATTATCATATTAGCTTATGAAAAAGGGAGTGAGGTTTAGGCTCTTACCTGAGCAACCAGCACCATTCAGCGGTGCGTTACAACAAGCGTACATATAGCCACATTTATCCATAAATCGACAACTCTTCATTCAATAAACCAAACATAATTTGATTCTAAACATATACGATACATTTCGAAGCAACTTTCCTAAGCATGAATGTACAGAGAACAGAGGTTCGAGTGAAAACTAAACATATTTCAATAGCTTCGAATTTAATTCGTTTACATGCATTAGTTAGTTTAACTCGAGTCGAACCTAAACATGTTTATATAACTTCGAGATTAATTCGTTTAACATGTATTGGCTAAGCTACTTGATTCGGACCCAGACACCCTTCATTTACCTCGAAAATTAGCTCATTTGCATGTTTTGGTTAATTAATTTGAATGGAAGCTAAAGACATTAAAAGAACTTCGATTTTAATCCTTTTTCGTATATTAGCTAAATAACTTGAATAGAAGCTAAGCACGTTAATATAACTTCGATATTAATTCTTTTTCATACATTAACTCATTAACTTGAATCGATGCTAAACACGTTAAACTAATTTCGAATTAGTATCTCAAGCATGATTTACATTCATGGATTCGAATCGATGCTAAACATATCAATCTAACTTCGTTTCTAATTCCTTTTCAAACAATAACTCATTAACTCGATTCGAAGCTAAATACGTTAAATTAACTTCGATTTTAATTCCGTTTCAGATAATAACTCATTAACTCGATTCGAAGCTAAATACGTTAAATTAATTTCGATTTTAATTCCGTTTCAGATAATAACTCATTAACTCGATTCGAAGCCAAGTACGTTAAATTAACTTCGAATTAACATCTCAAGCATGAATTACATTCATTGTTTCGAATCGACGCTAAACACATTTAAATTACTTCGAATTAACATCTCAAGCATGAATTACATTCATTGTTTCGAATCGATGCTAAACACATTTAAATTACTTCGATTTATAATCTTAGGCATAAATTAACCAAATGAATCGAACCTAAACATGAATAGCGCATTTCTTGACATTTCTAACGACTTTAACAAACCCTAACTTGACATGCAACATCAATCTGCTGAAAATTAACTTCGAAAATAGTAATAACTTAGGAGGGAGAAACACTCACTGGGATTAGCCTAATTTCAACCTCAAACAGTAAACACCAAATGCTCCCACTCTGCTAAACCCGAACCCTGGCCCGCTAGCTTGAAGACTCGAACCCTAGCCCTCGATTTGGTGACGTTTTCGTCGCATTTAAGGGTGTTGGGGGTCGAATCCGACCCCCATATTTATAGGGGAGGTCGAACCCGGTGTGGGTGACCGGATTCCGGCACGTGGTGGCGGAATTGGGCGTGGCTGAACGTGGGTTTCGAGTTGGCTCGGTTGTGTGACGTGGGGAAGGAGGATTGGTGGTGTTTGGGTGGCTGGCGATGCGTGGGTGAGGTCGGATGGCTCCTTCTCTCGCCGGCGACACATGACGGCCGGCGGTGACGCCAGGCGGCGACCGATGACCCCCGAGAGAGAGAGAGAGAGAGAGAGAGAGAGAGAGAGCGAAGCAGAGAGAGGGAGTGCGAGAAGGAGAGGGGGGGTTCGGGGTCTCCCGTTCCTGACTTCGACCCCCTCTCCCTTTTTGTTTCACTTTTCCTTTTCCTTTTTTTTGGCTCAATTAACATCATTCAACTGAATTCCGGTCCTGTACTCGCTAATGGTTAGGCTAAACCCGAATTGAAGCAACTTACAATTAACATTTTAGTTTAAACTTTGGAAATCGGCCAAGTAAAATGGAAAACGATTTTAAAAACTCGGTTTAGCGTTGATTCGATAATTTTATAAATAAGTAGCGTCAATAATGACGTTAATCAAATAATCATTCTTTTTAATGAATTTAATCGTTAAAAACTCACACAGTTACTAAAAATATGATTTTATAACGTAAAAGCAAGACAGGCAACTTAACGTAAAAATAACGAAGGTGGGTCTTACAGTCCTGAATCAAATCTTTTCCTTCTTTTCGATTAATTGATTTGTATCATCAATTAATCCAGCTTCATCACTCAAACACATTCGTTCTTTCAACTTCGATCGATTGTTTTGTCTCAACAATTGATCTAGCCTACATCATCTTGATTCAGGACATTCGATTGTTGATAAGGTACTGTTCGATTCTTTTCTTCTTTTCTTCTGATCAATCATGACCTCGGTGGAAAACTCAGAGACAGGTGGTTCTGAAGCAAGAAGAAATCAAGGAAGACAGGAAGATGGTTATGATCCCAAAAGAAACTATGAGACTTATAATAGCGATCCTCTCTACCTGTCGAGTTCTGATTTTCCAGGTATGCAACTTGTAAATGTGAAACTGAATGGTTCAAATTTCCAGAAATGGAGTAGAGCTGTAAAGATCGCCCTGAAAACCAAAACCAAGCTTGGTTTTATTGATGGACCATGTTCTAAACCTGAGTTGGATTCACCCTTTTACAATCAATGGATCCGCTGTGATAATATGGTTGTTAGTTGGCTGTTGAATTCCATGGTTAATGATTTAGCTGAAGCTTTCTTGTATGTAAATTCTGCTATACAACTCTGGGAGGAATTGACTGATCGGTTTGTTCAGAGTAATGGACCTCTTCTTTATCAACTAGAAAAAGAAGTATCAGAGTTGTATCAGGGAAATGACTCTGTGGCAGTGTATTATACCAAGTTGAAACGTCTTTGGGATGAACTAGATGATATCTCAGAAGTACCTGTATGTGTCTGTGACACCACATGTAAGGCCATTAAGAAAACCATGGAATTGGCTGAAAGGCAGAGGTTAATGCATTTTCTTATGCATCTGAATGAAAATTATGAAGCAATTAGAGGGCAGATACTACTCCTGGATCCATTACCAAATGTCAATAGAGCATATTCTATGATTCAGAGGGTTGAAACTCAGAGGAATGTGACTGGCCACATAACAGCAAGTAGAGAACTCGCAGCAAATGTAATGAGGATCAATACAAATAAATTGGAAGTTTCAGATCCCACAGCTAATGCACTGATTGTAAGGGATGGCCAGAAAGGAAAAAAGGATTTCAGAAAAACCAAAGCCAATAGATTCTGTGATCATTGCCAGAGACTTGGTCACACTAGTGATCAGTGTTTCAAAATTATAGGGTATCCAGATTGGTACCAAGGCCCTAAGGACAATGCCAGGCCAAAAAGGAATATCAGAGGTGCGGCAAATCTAGCAAACAGTGACAATACTTATGACACTCCTTTTGACTATGCTTCTGGCTTTCAAGAAGGTGGTTCAGGCACATCTTCATCCATGGGTAAGCCTGAGCACAACTTGGTTCAAGCATTAGCTCAGGACATGATGAAGCTGGTCAAAGAACAGCAACAAAAAATGGAGATGCAGCCTAACAATTCCAGTGCCTTTGCCCACTTTGCAGGTATGGCTTCCAATGGCTCTCACTCTTATATTAGCTGTGCTGTGTTGAATGGTGCTCGAGGTTCATGGATTATAGACACAGGGCCAGTGACCACATGACTTTTGATTCTGAACTCTTCTCTAACACAACATCATTATCCAACCCTGTCAATGTGATTTTACCGGATGGTTCCCTTAAACCTGTCACACTTGTGGGTGACATACAGCTTTCATCTACTCTACTATTACACAATGTTTTATTTGTGCCAGGTTTCAAATACAATTTACTCTCAGTAGCCAAATTTCTGACAGACAATTACTGCTGCACCACATTTTATCCCACTCATTGTGTTTTTCAGGACCTTTCAACTAAGTTGATAGTGGCTGTGGGAAAAAAGGCTGGTGGACTTTATACTTTTGACTCTTCTCAACATAGTGATAAAGCTTCTGTTTCAGCTGCAAATGCCTTAGCAGTGCCTCCTAGCTCCTCTCTTAGACACAGTCAAGCCCCTATTCCCTGTAATCAACACACTTACAAATCTCATGATTTAGATATACTACATGCAAGACTAGGTCATACTTCCTTTTCAAAGATGTAGTATATCAAAGATTGTAAACCGTACTTAGCCAATGATTTTTTTTGTGAAACTTGTGTACTAGCAAAATTCCATAGATTGCCTTTCAATAAAAGCACTATTACATCAAAGGCCCCTTTTCAGCTCATCCATATGGATCTTTGGGGGCCCTACAGGGTTCTTAGTGTGACTGGTGCAAAGTATTTCCTTACTATTGTGGATGATTTCAGTAGATTTACCTGGACACACATGTTACAAGATAAAACACAGGTATTTTCTGTCATTAGGCAGTTTTACAATATGATTGAAACTTAGTTCAATACCAAAATCTTAGTGATAAGATCAGATAATGGGACTGAATTTATACGAACAACCTGTTTGGATTTCTTTGCTTCAAAAGGCATTTTATACCAAAAATCCATTGTTAAAACCCCACAACAGAATGGAGTTGTGGAAAGAAAACATAGACACCTTTTGGATACTGCTAGAGCTCTTAGATTTCATGCAAATTTACCCAAAAGTTTTTGGAGTGAGTGTGTGTTATCATCTACTCACATCATTAACAGGTTATCTATGTCAAATCTATCCTGGAAAAGCCCTTTTGAAGTGCTTTACAATCAGACTCCTGATTACTCTAGTTTAAGGACTATAGGCTGTCTTTGTTATGCAGCTAACTTAGGGGAAAGAGATAAATTTGAACCTAGAGCTCACAAATGCATTTTACTAGGATATACCTTTGGATATAAAGGATACAAACTATTTGATTTACAAAAAAAAAAAAAATCTTTCACAGCAGGGATGTCTGGTTTAAAGAAAATGTTTTTCCTTTTAAAAACAGCACAGCCACTCATCTTAGTGACCCTGATAAGGCTGCTAAAGATCCCCTCTTTTCTTGTTTAGCTCCTTCCTTTGTCCCTGATTCCCCTCAGTTTCATGTATCTTCACCTCCTGTTCCTTTTACAGGACAACATAACCCTACCAATTCTTCCATTGACAATGTTCCTTCTCCTCCATCCCCTTGGTCACCTGCACCTCTGCAGCATATTGATGTAGTTCCTCAGCCCACATCCACATCTCCTTCTGACCATTCTTCTCTCAACAGAGCTGAAACATATGTTAGAAGATCAACAAGAACTAAAGCTCCACCAGCTTGGTTGAAGGACTATGTTTGTCCGCAGACCACCACTAATAATCCCATTGACCATTCTACACCTCACTCAGTTACTTCCACACCAGCACAGTCCTCTCTTTCTCATAGTTTTCATTCTATCACCTCTCATCCCCTATTTCTTTCTTCCCATCTGGCACATTTGTCTCAAAATTATGTGGCTTCACTGGTCAGTGTTTTACATAAACCAGAACCAAAGTATTATTCACAGGCCAAGCAATATCCTGAGTGGGAAATGGCCATGAACCATGAACTTGCTACACTGGAACATAATCACACATGGGTTTTGACTTGTCTTCCCCCTGGAATGAAGGCTCTTACATCTAAATGGGTGTATAAAACTAAATACAAGCTTGATGGCTCGGTTAAGAGACACAAGGCCAGGTTGGTGATTAGAGGTTTTGAACAAGTCAAGGACCAAGACTATAAACACACTTTCTCTCCTGTAGCCAAGCTAACAACTGTAAGGGTTTTCATTGCTATGGCCACTGCTAAGGACTGGCCTCTTCACCAACTAGATATTAACAATGCCTTCTTGCATGGCTATCTTGATGAGGAGGTTTATATGTTACCTCCAGAAGGGTACACCAAGGCCAAACCTGGTCAAGTTTGCAAATTATAACGATCTCTTTATAGGTTAAAACAGGCTTCAAGACAATGGAATTTGGAGCTCACAAAATTTCTACAATCCAAAGGATTTGTGCAGTCCAAGAGTGATTACTCTTTATTTTCCAGAAACACCAATGGGCTGCTAACCTTCATCCTAGTTTATGTGGATGATCTGTTGATATCAGGGTCTGATATTTCAGGTATTGCTCAGCTTAAGCAAGACCTGAATCAGGCTTTCACCATCAAAGACTTGGGAATGGCAAGATACTTTCTTGGCATTGAAATTGCAAGATCCAACACTGGTACCTTTTTGAACCAGAGAAAGTATGTTTTGGACATACTCTCTGATGCAGGGCTCACAGGAGCCAAACCTGCAAAGTTTCCCCTTCCTAAGGGCCTAAAACTGTCCACTGATACAGGTACCATTCTGGCAGATCCTGAACCATATAGAAGGGTAATTGGCAGACTATTGTATCTGATACTTACAAGACCAGACATTTCTTATGCTGTTCAACATCTGAGTCAATTCTTGCAGCAACCAAATGACTCACACTATCAAGCAGCCATGCATATATTGAGATATTTAAAGGGGACACCCAACAAAGGCCTATTTTTCCCAAAAACTAACAACTTTCAGATCACTGCTTATAGTGATGCTGATTGGCGTACATGCAGGATGAGTTCTCGGTCCCTAACAGGCTATTGTGTGTTTTTGGGAGATTCTTTGGTATCTTGGAAAACAAAGAAACAGAATACTGTTGCTAAATCCAGTGCTAAGGCTGAGTACAGGGCAATGTCAGCAACCACCTCTGAACTTGAATGGATTACTCATCTTCTTCTGGATCTTCATTTACCTCTCCATCTCCCAGTTCTTATGCACTGTGACAACAAGGCTGCTCAGTACATTGCAGAAAATCTTGTTTTTCATGAGCGAACAAAGCATCTCAACATTGATTGCCACTATACTCGTGACAAGGTGCTTGAAGGTTTTTTACAAACCACTCATGTTTCTTCACAGCAACAACTTGCAGATTTAATGACAAAGCCCCTAAGTGAAGCACAACACAACTATCTTTGTTCAAGGCTTGGTTTGTTGGATTCTCCTCCAATCTTGCCTTGAGGGGGAGATGTTAAGGAATAGTTAGTTAGTTATGTTGTTAGCTTAAATTCAGCTAATCAGTTATAACAACATAACTAACCAAGTCTAGAATGATAGCATTAGTTGTATATAGTCAGCATCATGTTCAGACATTACTCGGTTTTTTGCATTACTGTAATTGAACACATGTAGTAAGAACACCCAGATTATTCATTCCCTCACTGCTCTTCACAGAATGCTAAAGCTTTTACAAATGCTCAACAATTACAAGCATGTGAGTCTATATTTATAAGATCAATGGGGGAAAAAATAACAATTATGTTGTACCCTCACATTATTCTCTATTAGTTGGAGTAGACTCAATAAACGCGTAGCTAAAAAATAACATAAACGCGAAAGATACAGGGGATTGTGGCCGCCTTTGGTCCACTTAGTGTTTTGTCCATGGCCTATATATGCATGCATGATTGCACACCAGTTAACTCTAGAAGCATACTTAAAGGTAATTGTCACAAGAAATATGCGAGTTTGACACCTCAAAACATACAGTAACCATCCGAGGAAAGATTATGATGATTCGATCCCAATCATCCCATATATGGGTATCTGACTTTGGACTTTGGAAAAGCGAAGGAAACAAGCTAGGCAAGTTCATATAATATTGGAATCTTAATCCAAATGCATGCATGTAGGATTACCCAAGTTCAGAAGGCATTGATAAGTGGGAGATCACAAAGATATTTCCAGATTAAAGTATATATCCATTTGGGATCTTTATTACTTGGAATTTAAGGCTCTTAGCTCCAAGTGTTCTGCGGAGGATTCGTATCGCTTTTTCAACCTTAATTGTGTGGATTGTATTGCTGCCATAATCTTCTTCAATTCAGTTGGTCCGAACTTATTCAACTTATACAAAAATTAGGTACGTATTAGAGTAAGAAAGTGAGTGTTGTTTCATATGTACATCGATAAAATTATGAAAGAGTATGAAAGTGAATATTGTTCTACATTGATAAAATTAAAGGGTTTGAATATGCATATAAATTTGTGAGTTACTTCACCCATAGCCAATTCGTTTTGGGTAGGAGGTAGGACCTCATTTGAGGTTACATGCATGACTCTTTATTGATATAAAATTTTAACTGTATGCAATCGTATAAGTTTTGTTTTGTCTTGAAATGTTACATTTAAATGTAAGATTTTTAGTCTTTAATTTATTGCCGTAAAAATTAAGTTTTGGACCAATTGATATAAAAATTTAACATTACGCAATGGTTTTTTTTTTGAAATTTTACATTTATACGTAAAATTTTTCTCTTGAATTTATTGTCGTCAAAATAAAATTTTGAACTGAATTTAACTTATTCTATTTTTCTTGTCATAAAAATGTCATATAGATGTAAAAAAAATTACCCTAAATTAAGTTTTGTATTACCCAATTTAATCAAAGCTTGTTTATAGTTTGATTGATTAGTTAACTTATCGAATATAATTAAAAATGGAATACCAATCTTAATTTTGATTAAACTAAAGTGTATATATAGGAGTACAACAAACTATCGATGAAATTGCTCTCAACTCTCATATGCAGTGGCGAAGCCAGGATTTTAGAAAAGGGTTGTCGAAAATAATAATACATATAATATAAAATAATATTAATCATAATACTAAAATTAAATAACTGTTATTTAATATCTAATTTAATTATCCTCGACGAGACCTCATATTTTAAAAACAATGTTTGATATTAACATCAGCAATAGCAAATTTTGAAGGATAATTTTTGCATTGGGGGCACTATTGATGCGTACAATATGTATTTGTTAGGAAATTAGAGCGGTAATAATAGCGGAAGCGATAGGATAAAACAGATATTCAGAAATTCAAACCAGAATAACAGGAACAAAACAGCGACACACAAGATTTACGTGGAAACCCAAAACGGGAGAAAACCACGGGCGGCAACACCGACACAAAATCCACTATCATATGAGTTAGTACAGAACGATCTCATTCCCAATACAGAGATCAACAACAAGAGAGACACAGATCTCAAACACCCAAGAAAGAGATCAATTACAACGAAAATCTCTCAATACTAACTCCCAACAAAAAGTGGAATAGAAAAGGGAATTGCCCACAGGCACTCCCAAGTTGCACCGCATCAAACAAGGTTAAACAACCTAGTATTTATAGGGAAGCCCCACAGGTACCAAGGGTTCAATCCTAGCCGCAAACATATGTCTTGGCCACCAACCATCAACTTTCCAAAAAAGGAAAAATCTTCAACCCAAAGTATGGAAATAATATAATTTCCATAATACAGAAGATCTCAAACACACAACATGATCTTGGATGCCAAGAAATAATCTCACAAAAGGAAATAACTTTATTTATTTCCAAAACCGGCAAAGGAATTTTGGACAAATCCCAACAAACTCCACCTTGGACCAAATTCCTCATCCGTCAACGATCCACGCCTCTTCTTTTGGTCTGCTGCCCATTGTTCGTCAGTTATCTTCTCGGGTTTTACGTGAGGTCCCTTCAGAACCTTTCACAACCGTGCTGAATGAGAACTGCTCTCATCTGCACATTCCAGAGATTAAAACTAATCTCCCCATCGAATTTCTGAATATCTACCCTCATGATAGAAGACATCCTATAACCAGAGCTCTGATACCACTTGTTAGGAAATTAAGGGGATAATAGGATGTGACAGATATTCAAAAATTCAAACCAGAATAACAGGAACAAAACAGCGACACACAAGATTTACGTGGAAACCCAAAACGGGAGGAAACCACGGGCGGCAACACCGACACAAAATCCACTATCATATGAGTTAGTACAGAACGATCTCATTCCCAATACAGAGATCAACAACAAGAGAGACACAGATCTCAAACACCCAAGAAAGAGATCAATTACAACGAAAATCTCTCAATACTAACTCCCAACAAAAAGTGGAATAGAAAAGGGAATTGCCAACAGGCACTCCCAAGTTGCACCGCATCAAACAAGGTTAAACAACCTAGTATTTATAGGGAAGCCCCACATGTACCAAGGGTTCAATCCTAGCCGCAAACATATGTCTTGGCCACCAACCATCAACTTTCCAAAAAAGGAAAAATCTTCAACCCAAAGTATGGAAATAATATAATTTCCATAATACAGAAGATCTCAAACACACAACATGATCTTGGATGCCAAGAAATAATCTCACAAAAGGAAATAACTTTATTTATTTCCAAAACCGACAAAGGAATTTGGGACAAATCCCAACAGTATTTTTTTTAAAAAAATAATAATAAGCCAATTCACTAAATACATAGTTCATTAATCTGGTGATTAAAAAACTAACCATTGCAAGAGACTTAAGTAACGATATTATTTAATCATATATGATTCTAATTTAGTAAACTATTGTACAATTAAACTTAAAAGTAAAATATTTCTTTCTTTTTTTTGAGAGTAAAATTAATATCTTTCAAGTTTCACTAATATAAAAATAAAACTTTAGAAAACTATCACATAATGGTGATTTTGGCGCTGTTTGATTATCAGTATTAAGACTTGAGATTTTTTTTAATAGAAGAGACTTTAGAAAGTTTGTAAACAAAATAAAATTACGTTATAGAAAACGTAGTCCCTATTCGACAAAATTAGTTGTTTAGGTAGCAGATAGCGATTCAGGTTGCATATAGCTTTTTAAATAGCGGATAATGTTTCTAGTTTAGTTGTTAGCGGATAGCTATTTAGATGGGCGGTTTAAACTAATGTGTTCACTAAATTTAGCTGTTAGGCTAACTGATTAATTTATTCCAGCCTTGCCTTTTGTTTTTTTTTTAATTTCTTTTTTCTTTATTAAAATGAAAAGTGAAATTTGTTCCATATTGATAAAATTAAAAGGGTTTAAGCAAATAAATAAGTTTGTAATGAGTTCCAGTGGGGCTTTCCCAAGTTCCAGACGTGAGTTTTTTTTTTTTTTTTTTTGGGCAACCAACTTGTTTCATGGAATGACACTCATGGAGGAACATGGTAGAGTTCCTCCATGCATTCTAATTCTTTCTTTATTTTATTATTTCTTTTGTTTCAAAACCAGTTTTTTCTTTTTTTTTTGGGACTCAAAAAAATAAGCGTTATAAAGTGGGTCCATAATAAATATTTTATATGGTAATTCAAGTTAGAGTTTCATGGGTTGGAGAAGTGAAGGAATGCGAGTTCTAAAAAATGAAATTTTTGTTGATGTGATAACGTAGAGTTTCAAAAATTAGAATGTGGGTTGGGAATGCTCTTATTGCCAAATAATTTTAGGTTGTAACCTCATTTAATCTCTTATATATAACTCTTTGTTGAAGGTTCAATTAATATAAAAATTTAACATTTTTTTTTTTGTCAAAGACAATGAAAAATGGATTTTATACGGGTGAAATTCATAAATAAATAAATTAATTAAAGCGAGTGCCTTGCCACTATCACCACCGCTACATTAGTTGATGAGCAGCAACTAGCATTTAATGTTCAACGCCCACGCTGCCGTTCCAACCTAAACAAAAGTGGGAGCCAGACAGCTTTAAGATAGATCAACCATCGAACTTAGAAGAGGTAAACAAGTTGTTCAGCTTGAATTTGCACAAGTTTGAGTTTATTCGCATCACAGGTACGTGAGGGTGAGTTAATTCAACTGATAAAATTTATGAGTTGTTACTAAAAATTTAGGATTAAATTTTAGTAATATTGACCTTTTGTATCTTATTTGTACCCCCAAAAAAGTTACACGAGTATGACATTGGTATCAAATCTTGAATTTGAGTAGATTGAAATAATATGGTACGTACAATTTCGCTCAAGAGAGTTAGGCCCTACTCGAAACAATTAACCATTTAGGTGACTGAAAGCGGTTCAGGTAGGGAATAACTCTTCAAGTACCTAATAGTTGTTTCAAGTTATTTGTTAACAGATAGCTATTTAGATGAGTAGTTGAAATAAATGTATTTAAAAAATTTGGTTGTTAGGCTAACTGATTAACATAAATTGACATAAAACAATATAAATAATTTGCAAAGATTAAATTTTCAAAAGGTATTTTTTGACCAAAAAAATGAAACCATACTTTTGAATTTCAAAAACTAATAAACTACTAAAAACGTTATTGTCGAATGCAGCCTTAAATCACTACTACGAATTGAATTATTGTCATTTTTGTTCCCGTTGTTGATCATGACCTGCAACTCCTTAGGAAGAGGATTCATAAATACGTAGTTGGTATTGCCATCTTTGTCCTTGTTGTTGATCATGACCTACAACTGTTTAGGAAGAGAATTCATAAATGCACTCATATAGCATACATGGCAAAAATTGCAATTGCATGTGCTACTGTAGGCGATGAAGATCGACCTTCTTCAATGTACATGTAATATGAGTCAAGAGACTCAAGACAAACTTGACCAGACCCAACTAATTATTCGGATTCATTAAAAAAAAAAGGATTTCTTGTTCTAGGTTTTATGTAATTCAATTTAAATGAATAATAAATAGTACAATACGAATCATCTTTTCACATTCAATATAAATTGATAATGTATCTCATATGTCTGAGAATGTGTACTTCAATTTGTCACATATATATATATATATATATATATATATATATATATATATATATATATATATATATATATATATATATATATATATATATATATATATATATATGAATATATGACATGAATTTGTCATAAGGACAACTTTTAATATATCAGCATTGACGTGACTTGTGAGAGTATACATTTCTATGAGTTTGGTATAGGTTTTGCATAAATGAGGGTGTAATTAACTGGTAAATTTTCATGCTATGACTTATTACTAATAACCAACTCTCAAACAAGCTAATTAGTATTATGTTTATAATAGGTTACTAGGAAAGTGCATAATGTAGCCAAGACCTCACAAATGAACTGAAAAATAAAAAAAGGAATATGTTGACCTGTAACGGTCACACAGGATTAAATTGCCCCATTAATCCGGCAGTTACAAGGGGATTAATTATGTATTAATCTGTCATTAAATATAATATCAGTTACAGGATTATGTAGCTATAAGAGGGGGTGTGTGTATGTGGATTACACACGGAAAACACAGTAATCAGAAATCAACATAGTAAGCGAATCCCTCTAATTCTCTCTGATTCCCTCTCAGCCTAACCATCTCTAAGGTTCCGGGTTTGGAGTGTGGCTCACTAGTGACTCTAGTAGCCACCAATTCATGGGTAGCAGTCAAGCAATTGCAAGATCCAGACATCTGCGCTTCCGTTTTTCAAGTATGGCTAAACTACCTATAGTGGTATTAGAGCCACACTTGCTCGTTGCTAGCCCCGAAAATAGTTATTTATGATTGAGCATGATTCTGAATATGCAACACTATGTGTTTATACGAATTATTAATCGGTTCATGCTCACATGCGATAATGCCATATTTGATAATCTGTTATTTATGCTCAGATTAAACTAATTCTGTGTGAATCAGCCAGAATGCCTCAAATAAGCATATAACTATGGTTGTCTTCGTGAATTGTATCAAAATGCTAATCTCTCTACAAGAATATGTCTCGATCGTAATCTATAATCAAACTGTGTGTTTATATTTTGGTTATGCCAGAACATGATACATTCAGTTCTAATTTTTCATGTCAAGATGTATACGAACCGTATGGTCATAAAAATCCAAGTTTTTCAGTTTTGCACATAAATCATGCTTGGAACTCTTGATTTTTCATTTGCTTAAAGAGATAAACGAGACCTGACCCTGGATCTGTTCCCGACCTCCCAGGCCCAAACCCAGAACCTCACGACCCTCTCTCATGCCCAGACAAACCCTTTAAAAAAAAAAAACAAAAAAAGGGTGGAACGGAACTTACCTGACCCATCAGCAACGCCGTGGGAGGGGTGGCGCGTGTAAGTCACGTGCCGCCGACGAACACCCTTTTGGGTGGTTTTCTTCCTCCCAAACCCTTAACCGGCCTCCGATCTACTAATTCTGGCCAAAATCCAACCAAATAAACCCGTCGCGGCCGCGCGTGTAGGTCATGCGCTGTCACAGTGATGGTGCGTTGGGTGAGTGGATGGCGTCAATTGAAACTTCGGCGCCCGATCTACTCACCGGCGTAGACTTTGGGTTGTTTTGGTTGGTGGTTGAGCCAGGGTTGGTTGGTGGTGTCCGGCGTCGAAGAAGACGGCCATGGCTGCCATGGAATCGTCGAGGTTCCAGAACAAAAACCGACCATGGTGGTCTCGGCTACGTGCCGAGACTCAGCAGAACCCGGAGAGAGGCAGAGAATTAGAGAACCAGAGAGAGAGAGGTGAATTCTCTGGAAAGAGAGAGCCGTGGGTTAGAGAGTTCTGGGTGAGGGTGAGTTGAGTTGAGGGTTGTGGGGGTAAGGGGTAGCTTCTGCTTTCTTTCAAGCAAGCGGAGTCCTTTCTTTGGAAACGAAAAGATTGCGTCTGATTCTTGCCTTAAGTTTTACTCTTTTAACCAATTAAAAAAAGGGGGGCATTTTCTGGAATCACTGAGACAGGTATCTCCATTTTTGGGTTTTTTTTTCCTTTTTTCAGGGCTGTATACTTTTGTGGGCATGATGTTGAGAAACTTGGTACCATATTCTAATTAGTTTTTTAAATAAATATGGTATATTTCTTTGTCAAAATATAGATTTGTTAATATTAATGTGTTTAATGTTAACCACATGCCCTATAGAAATACAGATTTATTTTATATTTTACATAATATATGAGTTGGTTAATAATGATATATGAATTTGTTTCATATGCAAGTCATCATTACCAATATGAATTATCTTGACATGGTATAATATCTGTGTGATATTTGTGTAAACGTTAATTTGCTTAACGGTTTTATAACGCCATATGATTGAGCTCTTACGGAAAATTTTGTGATTAAATTATTTAAATTTCTAATTCATGATTGTATGAGATGATTATGAGCTTGGCGAAATTTTCGATCATATGACATGAATGATGAAATTTATAATAATTTAATTGCTTAGAGTAATGTGCCTAATGTCCATCTTTTAATACTTGTAGATATGGTAGCTAATAACGCAATAATCACTGAATTATCCACTAGTCAAAAGTTAGATGATTCTAACTATGACATGTGGAAACGGAAGATTCAGTATCTTCTGGAAGGAAAAGACTTGTTGGAACACTTGACGGTAGCTAAGTTTTCACCATCTGACAAGGATACAGATGGTAAGCCTATTGATACTACTACTGTGCAGTATCAAGAAAGCTTACAGGCCTACCAAGACTGGGTCAAGAAAGATCGTAGAGCACGCTTTACAATGTTGTATTGCATGCATGACGATCTAATTGGCGAATTTGAACTTTATCCTACAACTAAGGACATGTGGGACCAGCTCAAACTCCGTTTTGGACAGACATCTGAAACAAGGTTACGTACCTTGCAATTGAAATGGATAAATTACAAAATGGATTCCAGTCGAACTGTGGTCGAGCATTTACGAATTATGAGTGGCATAATTCGTGATCTCAAGGCTGCAGGAAAAGACATCTCTGAGGGGGAGCAAGTCCTGAATGTAATTTGGGCTCTCCCTGATGAACCTCCACACTGGGAACAGGTCTAGACGGTCTTGACTCATTCTGATCATTTGAAAACCTTTGGTCAGATACAAAGCCACCTCGAAATGGAGGAGGAGCGCCTAAAAATGTTCGGGACTCCCAACGTGGCTCTTGTCGCCAAAGGCAATAGGCCTAAAAGTAACAAGAACACTAGAGGTAGGCAGTTCAAGAGAGGTTCCCGCCCCCCTTAGAAAGGTAGGCCAAAGGCTGGTGTGGCTAAGAAACAAAAGGCCAAAGGAAATGGAGAGACAAAAATAGCGCGTGCGAAGTGCTATAACTGTGGCAAGAAAGGTCACTACGCTCGAGATTGTCCTGAGCCGAAGAAGGTACCTTTCTCCACTCACTCTCCTGAATTATATGTATGTTTCCATGCATTAGTTGCTAAATCCTTCCCTAATTGGATTGTAGATACAGAGCAAGCAAACATATAGTTTGGGACAGAGCTAGCTTCGTAGACTTTCACCGCTATCCGGTGGGTTCACAATCTGTCGTGCTAGGAAACGGCAGTGAAGAAGACGTTCTAGGTGTTGGAACGTACCGACTCACATTGAAAGGAGGAAATAAGTTGCTCCCATTTGATGCTCTCTACGCACTTGGGGTGCGGACTTGTCTTTTGTCCTTAGTTTCTTTAATGAAATCCGGTTTTGGTTTTTCTTCTTGTCATGATGGTTTGAACATTTTGTATTGTGGCAATGTGTTTGGCCACGCTACATTGAGGAACGATTTTCTTGTGCTTGATTTAGATGAATCTTATAATAATTCTCATTCAGTCTTTGTCTCTCATTTCGATTCCGATTTAGAATCGATTAAGTGGCATGCTAGGCTTGGCCACATTGGTCAAGACAGGATGAGTCGGCTAGCTAAAGAAGGTCTCTTAGACCAACTCACTAAGGTTAAGTTACCTAGATCTGAGTCATGTTTAGCTGGCAAGGCGACCGCAAAGCCTTTTGGTAAGGCTTCAAGGGCGTCAAGCCCTCTAGAGCTGATTCACTCTAACATTTGTGGACCCATGAATGTGAAAGTACGTCACGGGGCTTTCTATTTCCTCACTTTTATAGATGATTATTCAAGATATGGGTATGTGTACCTATTATCATATCGCTATGAAGCATTCGATGTGTTCAAACGCTTTGTAGCTGAGGTTGAGACTCAGTTAGATCAGAGAGTTAAGACTCTTTGAACTGATCGAGGTCGTGAATACTTCTCGCATATGTTTAAAGAATTTTGTGAGGCAAAAGGTATACGCAGACAACTCACGATCCCCGGCACTCCACAACAAAATAGTGTGGCGGAGCGTAGGAATCGCACATTGCTTAACATGGTCAGGTCAATGATGGCACACGCCAATCTCCCAATTAGTTTTTGGGGGGATGCGCTGCTTATGGCAGCTTACATCCTTAACCGTGTGCCGAGTAAGAGCGTATCTGCCACTCCATATGAGTTATGGCATGGTAGAAAGCCCTCCTTAGACCATTTACGCCCATGGGGTTCGGCTGGTTATGTATACAACCCAACTCATAAATATGGAAAACTTAGTCCAAGGGCCACCAAAATGGTATTCGTACGCTATACCGAACATTCTAAGGGATACGTTATGTATGGTGAGCACCTTAATGGTGGCATGACGGAAGTCGATTCACATAATGTGGATTTTCTTGAGGATGAGTTCCCAAGTATTGGTGAAATCAAAAATGACCTAGCGTTGTATGAGTTACCGCTAGATGACCGACTATCTCTCGGTGAGGGGGAGGATTTTAGTACTCACTGCACCACCGAAGATAGTACGCAAGATGTACAGTTGTTGGTTAATCGAGAGGATCACCCTAATCAACCTGATGTTGAGGTTAGTCCTCAGATTCAAGTTGATCATGAGGTTTGTCTTCATTCTCCTATTAATGAACATGAGGTTAGTTCCGTTGTTCAGTATGATAGGAGTGATTCTCCACCCGTTGAGGCTTCTATACCTCTTAGAGATAGGGGGAGGAATTCCTCAGTGGGACACACCAGCACTGGTCCTCAACTCCAGAGGAGTGAACGCGGAAGAATCCCTCGACGATATTTTCAAATCGAAGAGGAGATATTCTTGTGCACTCCTTTAGAGATTGAGGAGCCAACCTCTTTCCAAGAAGCTATTGATTCACCAAACCATAAAGAGCGGATGGAAGCCATGATGGATGAAATGGACTCTATGGCGAGAAATAAGGTTTGGGAACTTGTTAATCTTCCTCCCCGACATAAATCGATTGGAAACAAGTGGGTTTTCAAAATAAAACATCGGGCTGATGGAACGATCGATAAGTTCAAGGCCTATTTAGTGGCGAAGGGGTTTACGCAAATTGAGGGGGTAGACTATGAAGAGACATTTTCTCCTGTGGTGAGAATTGCCTCTGTTCGCCTGCTTCTAGCGTTGGTTGCTCATCTGGATTTAGAGTTATCCCAGATGGACGTAAAGACTGTATTCCTTAATGGAAACCTTGAAGAAGAGATTTATATGGATCAACCTATTGGTTTTGTATCAAAAGATCAAGAGGACAAAGTTTGTTATCTTAAAAGATCCATCTATGGTCTCAAGCAGTCTTTCAGAGCGTGGTATTTCAGATTCCATGAAGTCATTATTTCTTTTGACTTAAACATGATCTCTGAAGATCACTGTGTGTATGTCAAGAAAACTACAAAGGGGATTATGTTTCTTACTTTGTATGTTGACGACATACTGTTGGATGGAAACAACATGGAGATGATCCAAACTACTAAGCAGTGGTTATCCTCCGTCTTTAAGATGAAGGAGAGGCTAGGTATGTCCTAGGCGTTGAAATAACTCGAAACCGTTCCAAGAAACTTCTTGGTCTGAGTCAAGAAGCATACATTAATAAAATTTTGGAACGCTTTCGAATGCATTATTTTAAACCCGTAGACACTCCAATTGAAAAGGGTCTAACCTTAAGTCTCACTCAGTGTCCTAAGACAGACAAAGAGAAGGAGAGAATGAGTAACGTTCCTTATGCAAGTGTAGTGGGCAGCTTAATGTATACCATGTTGTGTACACGGCCAGACATTTGTTATGCGGTTGGCTTGGTAAATCGTTACCAAAGCAACCCAGGGTCTGCTCACTGGCAAGCCGTCAAGAGAATTTTTCGTTACCTACATGGTACAAGTGATCTTGTACTTTGCTACCAAGAAGAGGATCTTAAGCTGAGAGGATATACAGACGCTGATTGGGGTGGTGATCTAGATAAGTCTCGATCTACCTCAGGATATGTGTTCACCCTTGGTGGAGGAGCCATATCGTAGTGCAGTAAGAAACAAAACTGCATAGCACTTTCTACTATGGAAGCAGAGTATGTTGCTTGTTGCTTCGCCGCTCAAGAGCCAATATGGCTAAGGAATTTTCTCCAGGATCTCAATCTTACTCCTGGAGTTGATGATCCTGTAGAATTGTTATGTGACAATACTGCTGCTATCCAGTTTGCTAAAGATCCCAAGTTTCACAGAAAGACCAAACACATCAAGAGGCGTTATCATTTTGTTCGAAACGCCATAAAAGAGAAAGAAGTTGCCATTAAGTATATATCTACAAGTAGAATGATAGCTGATCCATTAACTAAGCCTATTTCTAGAGACGCTTTTAAAACTCATGTGATGAGTTTAGGTCTGCATAGGATTTAGCTTTTAGATGTATCTAAGTGTATGATGGACATGTGTACTCTTATATTGATTATTTATGAAATAAAGAATGATGTTTCTTTTTAGATATTTATAAATGCATGAGTACATTGTAAGACACATTGTAATGTCACCAGGCTTCAAATTGGTCTTGTCACACAGGCAATTGCCCTGACGCTTGAGTAGCGGGTAGGATGAGACTGAATCATATTGGCACTACGTGTGCAATATTGATTACTCATACCAAGAGTGTATGAATAGAAGAATATAGTCGCCCTGAGTGAGACTAAGATGACACTCGAGGGAGTCGAATATGAAATGAGTTTTCATATTGAAGCCTTATAGCCAAATCTTGAGTGTTATGATTAACGTTGTGTATGTTAATCTATTAACTCAAGTTGGTTTTTTAAGTAAGAGCCAGACTTACGATTCGCATGGCATGGAAGAGTGACATGCCCAACTTGGTTGGGACTATGCCATGACACACCCTCATACTGTGTATGCTAGTTGTTGACCTATTTGATGGGTGACAAGTGATTTCCCTAACCTTGTCACCGTGTGACCCTCATTGGCAATACCCTTGGACTTAGAGTTATAATATGAAGTCTAAGTATGATGTTGCTACCTTAATGTGTTATCCAATGGCCAAGATATGTACGGTCCAGCGGAGCACATTAGGAAAGCAGTTATGCTAAGATGGATTATTCTAATTGTCTAAGGAAGAATCATTTCCCATCACCATGTCAAGCCCAGGTGATTATATTTAGTATATAATCAATTGATATATCAGGTATAAAGGGACAGTGTATGCCATTGGTGATATCCTCAAATGATTCCGGGTATTGTTTTTCCTTGGAAGTGTTATGTGAGTTAGATGGTGACTTGATATAACACCGATGTGTTCAATTTTGGTCACACGCTCCATTCCCAGTATGAAGCGTGAGGGAACATGTTGGCAGAGAGATATGAGATTTAAGGTCTGTGTGACCGAGGGGGAGCTGTTGACCTGTAACGATCACACATGATCAAATTGCCCCATTAATCCGACAGTTACAAGGGAATTAATTATATTAATCTGTCATTAAATCTGATATCAGTTACAGGATTATGTAGCTATAAGAGGGGTGTGTGTATGTGGATTACACACAGAAAACACAGCAATCAGAAATCAACACAGTCAGCGAATCCCTCTAATTCTCTCTAATTCCCTCTCAGCCTAACCATCTCTAAGGTTCCAGGTTTGGAGTGTGGCTCACTGGTGACTCTAGTAGCCACCAATTCGTGGGTAGCAGTTAAGCAATTGTGAGATCCAGACATCCGCGCTTCCATTTTTCAGGTATGGCTAGACTACCTATAGGAGATTAGCATTTTGATACAATTTATGAAGACAACCATAGTTATAACTCTAATATGGTACGTACAATTTTGCTCAAGAAAGTTAGGCCCTGCTTGAAAAAATTAACCATTTAGGTGACTTATAGCGGTTCAGGTAGGGAACAACTCTTTAAGTAGCTACTAGTTGTTTCAAGTTATTTGTTAACAGATAGCTATTTAGATGAGTAGTTGAAATAAATGTGTTTGAAAAATTTGGTTGTTAGGTTAACTAACTAACATAAATTGACATAAAACAATATAAATAATTTGCAAAGATTAAATTTTCAAAAAGTATTTTTTGACCAAAAAAATGAAACCATACTTTTGAATTTCAAAAACTAATAAACTACTAAAAACGTTATCGTCGAATGCAGCCTTAAATCACTACTACGAACTGAATTATTATCATTTTTGTTCCCGTTGTTGATCACGACCTGCAACTCCTTAGGAAGAGGATTCATAAATATGTAGTTGGTATTGCCATCTTTGTCCTTGTTGTTGATCATGACCTACAACTGTTTAGGAAGAGAATTCATAAATGCACTCATTTAGCACACATGGCAAAAATTGCAATTGCATGTGCTACTGTAGGCAATGGCGGAGCTACATAGAGGCAAGGGGGTTCAATTGACCCCCCAACTTTTTGGGGAAAAAAATTAAATAGGGGATAGTTTTGCAGGAAAAAAACATATATATATTAATTCATTCAGATATAATTTAGAAGATTATCCTTGCCCGCGTAGTTGGTTTCCCCCTCCTCGTTTCAACGGGCCGCGTGTTCGAATCCTTGTTGCTACCAGCCCCTTCGTTTTTTTTTTTTTTTTGAGTTTTGGAAGTTTATTTAACCTGCCCTTGCTGTTGCTACCCAGTGTCCACAACCCTTCTCGCCCATCTCTGCTGCTTCTTGCTCGCACGCCAGCGCCTGCCCAGTGCCCACTCTCTCTCTCTCACTCTTTAGGCGCCGCCCACCGGCACGCCGTCCACCAACCGCCCGCCGCCCGCTAGGCTCCGCTTCACTCCTCCTCATCTCTCATCCTAACTCCTAAATCTGAACTCCCAGTTTGAGGTAATTCTCAAAAATACTCAATTTTTGTTTTTAATTTTGTTATTTTGTAAATAATTATGTTTATTTTACTGATTTTAGTTAGATTTATGTTAAATAATTGATTAATTTAGTGAATTACTCATGATTCATGAATCGAAAATAAGGATTTTAATCTAATTGTCTTATTAGTTGAAGATTTAAAATTGGGCTAATTTTGTCTGTAATTACTTCCTTATTTATGTTTAGTTTACTAATTTTTATTGAATTTGTGTTGAATAAGTGGTTAATTTAGAGATTTACTCATCAATTCAAATATTAGGTTTTACCTTTCTTGATTGAGAATTTAGAAATTAGAATTGGGGTAATTTGTTGGTTGTTGTTTGTTTATTTGTATTAAATTTAGTGACTTTAGGCAAATTTGTGTTTGTTTATGATAAACACAAACTACCCTAATTCTAATTCCTAAATTCTCAATCAAGAAAGGCAAAACCTAATTTTGTAAATAATTATGTAAATTATTTTGTAAATAATTATGTTTATGATTTACTAAAAACCATGAACCTAAGTAAGAATTTGATTGTGTTTTTCAGTTTGAAATGGAGAAACATGATATTGAGATTCCTAACATGGATGACTTTCATATTATTCGAGAAAAATCCAAGCGTAGAGTTTCCAAGAGCACAAATGAGCATACTATCGCATTGACGTGTTCTACACAATTCTTGATATGCAAATGCAAGAACTTAATAGTCGTTTTTCTGACGCGACAATTGATTTGCTTCTTGGGGTGGCTTGTTTGAATCCTAGTGACTCATTCTCTAACTTTGACAAGAACAAGATACTAAGAATGACTCAGCTGTATCTAGATAATTTTGATGACTTGGCTATTGAGACACTTGCTTGTGAGCTGGATACTTTCATTGCTAATGTAGCTGATGATGTGAGGTTGTCCAACATTTTCGGACTTCCTAAGCTTTGCAGGAAGTTGGTTCAAACAAAGAAGCATTTGAGCTTTTCCCACCTACATCGACTTTTGAAACTTGCATTGATTTTACCAGTTTCCAGGCAACTGTTGAAAGAGTGTTTTCTACGATGAAATTCATCAAGACTAAATTGCGGAACAAAATATCAGATGAATTTTTAAATGATACTGTTGTTACTTATTTTGAGATTGATATTTTTAAAAGTCTCTCGAACGACGATATCATACTTTACTTTCAAAACATGAGATCTCATCGAGGACAACTTCATTGAATGTAGTAGCTATGCATTTCATTTTTAGAACTATTAAAGTTTATATTATGTGTATTATTAATCTCGCCCCCTTTAGTTTAAATCCTGGCTCCGCCCCTGACTGTAGGCGATGAAGATCGACCTTCTTCAATATACACGTAATATGAGTCACGAGACTCAAGACAAACTTGACCAGACCCAACTAATTATTCGGATTCATTAAAAAAAATGGATTTCTTGTTCTAGGTTTTATGTCATTCAATTTAAATGAATAATAAATAGTACAATACGAATCATCTTTTCACATTCAATATAAACTGATAATATATTTCATATATCTGAGAATGCGTACTTCAATTTGTCACACACACACACACACACACACATATATATATATGTGTGAATATATGACATGAATTTGTCATAAGGATAACTTTTAATATATCAGCACTGACCTGACTTGTGAGAGTATATATTTCTATGAGTCTGGTATAGGTTTTGCATAATGGGGGTGTAATTAACTGGTAAACTTTCATGCTATGACTTATTACCAATAACCAACTCTTAAACAAGCTAATTAGTATCATGTTTATAATAGGTTACTAGGAAAATGGGTAATGTAGCCAAGACCTCACAAATGAACTGAAAAATTAAAAAAAGAATAAATATGGTAGTTAAGCAGGACAACCGAGCTACATATGCATGCAGCATACATTTATGCCCTAAATTATGATTGATGAGACCCTTCAGAAGCGAAGGGCCTAAACAATTAACCAAAGGAACAAAAATCAGTTCACATGATCATGTGCCACACGCAAACGCCCATAGACCATAGTACGATCTTATGAGTAATGCGTGGCATGATCACAGCTACAATTTTATTTCTACTTCATAATAATAATAATAATAATAATAATGATTTTGATGATGATGTACATGTCCATCCATAAGCTCCTATCGTGTACGAATTATTATTATTATTATTATTATTATTATTATTATTAAAAAATAATCCAAAAAAAATTTATATTGCATTGTGTGGTGCATACATGGCCCATATAATTTTACAATAGAATTTGATTAAAAAGTTATCACCAAAACAATCATTTCATATAAGTTTGAGGATATCTGATTTTAATTTAAGGAATTACTGAACAAAATGAGACAAGAAAAATATTACAGTTTTGAATTTATGAATCAAAATTAATACAATTTATAGATTTTTGGATGCATATCTTATATTGAATTCAATATAATTTTTTTTATCGAATAAGATGACTCTTTTTTATAGTTTGGAGAAAAATATTGCTTAATTATTTACATTTCAGTACAAATGTACAACGCATGTAATAATGGTACAAGTAGTGGGCTAATTGGCAATCAGTCCTAGTATAAAATCTATGAAGCTAATTAAGCCTAGTGGGATTTTTCAGGTGAGTTGGATCTATAATTATCAAATCAGGCAGTGTGTAATTAAGTTAACGCGCTAAAAATAGGGCAGGCAAAATTAATTAAGAATGTAACAATCGAGTGAACTGACCATTATAACTGGAATGTTTGAGCTGAGTGGGAACCCACGGTGAATCAGACGCGGTTATATCATTCATCTGCGACCGCATGTCCCTCTCTTCTCCTAGGTCCCTATTTAGGTTTAGTTCTTTTTCGCTTTCATTCAACATTTGAAGTATGTACACTCTTCCAAATCTACATAAGAGGTTAGGGTGTAGAAAGGTGTTTTGTGTGACAATAAGGTTTCAATTGATTAAGCAATAGGAAGTTCGGAACTTTGCCCGATGATCATTCGTAGTTTATTTTACTATGTGTTGCTAAATGCTGATTAATTGAAAAGGTATTAAATCAAACGAGTACGGTTGAAAAATGAAAATGCTATATTGAATTTCACCTCAAAATTGTATCATGTTGAGTGTGCCATCATATAAGATTGAATAAGATATAAATGAAGTGAATAAATACGATCATATGATAAGTTAGGCTTTAAATGTTTAATTTAGATACTTGAATTGTAGAGTACTCCATGAACTAGTGAGGATGTTTAAAATTTTAGACCAAAAAAGAGGGACATGAAGACTTTATAAAAATTCTAATGAGTGAGATAAGACTCCGCACCTAGTTCTTCAATATACATGCAATATGAGTCGAGATCAACTTGCCCAGACCCAACTAATTATTCGGATTCATCTAAGAAAAATTGGATTTCTTGTTCTAGGTTCTGTGTCGCTCAACTTTAAATGAATAATAATAGATAGTACAATACAAATAATCTTTTCACATTCAACATAAACGGGTAATAAATCCCATACACTTGAGAATATGTACTCTTATTTGTCATGTATATATATATATATATATATATATATATATAATATATATATATATATATATATATATATATATATATATATATATATATATATATATATGAATTTGTCATAATGATAACTTTTAATATATAAGCACTAACGTGACATATGAGAGTATATATTTCTATGAGTATGTGTAATTAACTGGTAAAACTTTCATGCTATGGCTTATTACGAATAACCAACTCTTAAACAAGCTAATTAGTATCACGTTTATAATAGGTAACTATGAAAATGGGTAATATAGCCAAAAGACACAGATACAAAAGGAGATGGAACTAGAGCTGAGTAATAGGTCATGTCGGGTCGGGTTCATGTTCGTATCGAACTTAAACGGGTTGAAAATTTCTCGACCTAAACCTAACTCGTTTATTAAACGGGTTGAAAAATCTTGACCGGTACCCATTTAATTTTAAAACGGGTTGACCCGCTTAACCCGTTTAAGATAAACAAGTCAAGTTAAGTCGCTTAATTAACCATTTGCACATTTAATACCTTTAACTAATACATAATTATAGTGTTATAAATTAAGTTTATATATCACATTAAATAATTACACTTTAAAATTCCCCTGATTCGTCATAATTCACATTTTTTAAAAATTTTTATATTCTTAATTATCTAATAAAAAGTAAATGGATAAATGACAAATGAAAAAATGAGTTGACTTATTTAACTCATTTAATTAAACGGGTTAAATATGTACTTTTTCGTGTTAAGAATCTCAACCTGAACCTAACCCATTTAATTAAACGGGTTGAACATGTCAACTCATTTAATTAAACGGGTCGAAAACTTATACCCAAACCCACTTAACTTCGCGTCGCGTTCGGATTGGTAATCGTGTCGGATCAATTTTTTCCAATTCTGGATGGAACCAGTACTAGTGGAAAAAGAAAAGATCTCACAAATGAACTGAAAATTAAAAAAAAGAATAAATATAGTGCTTAAGCAGGAAAACCGGGCTACATATGCATAAATTAATGCCCTAAATTATGATTGACGAGACCTTTCAGAAGCGGAGGGCCTAAACAATGAACTAATTAAGGAACAAAAATTCGTTCACAAGATCATGTTCTATACGCAAACCCCCACAGTACGATATTATGACGTGTGGTCATTCCATCCATAAGATGCTATGGTGTAGATATTATTATTATTATTATTATTGTTATTATTATTATTATTATCATTAAAAAATAATCCAAAAACATTTTATATTAGATTGTGCATTGTGCGGTGCATAAATGGCCCATATAATTTTACAATAGAACTCGATTAAAAAGTTATCACCAAAAAAAAATCATTTCATATAAGTTTGAGGATATTTGATTCCAGTTTGAGGAATCAATGAGCAAATGAGACAAGAAGAATATTACAGTTTGGAATTGACGAATCAAAATTAATAGAATTTATAGATTTTTGAATGCATATCTTATATACAATTTCATATAATTTTTTTTTGTCTCGAATAAGATGATTATGTTCTGTAGTTTGGAGCAAAATATTGCTTAATTATTTACACTTCAATACAATGCATGAGTAGTGGGCTAATTGGCAATCAGTCCTCATAAAATTTATGAAGCTAGGTCCAGTGGGATTTTTCAGGTGAGTTGGATCTATAATTATCAAATCAAGTGGTGTGTAATTAAGTTAATGCACTAAAAATAGGGCAGACAAAAATAATTAAGAATGTAACGATGCACTATCGAGTAAACTAACCATTACAACTGGAATATTTGAGCTGAGTGGGAACCCACGGCGAATCCGACGCAGTTATATCATTTATATACGACCGTGTTGCGTCCATCACATTCAATAACGCCCTGCTTTTTCAGCACCATGTCGCTCTCTGTTCCGAGGTCCCTGTGTAGGTTTTTAGTTCTTTTTCGCTTTCATTCTACATTTGAAGTATGTAATGGGAGATTGAAAAATGATGCTCTTTCAAATCTACATAAGAGGATAGGGTGTAGTAAGGTGTTTTGTGTGAGTTCAATTGATCATTAACCCATAGGCAAAATTTTACACGATGGCTATTACATAGTCTATATGTGAATTGTAGTTTACTACATGCAATAGTGAGAATGTCGTAAGTTAAGAATCAATATTTTTTCGATAAGTAAAGATCAAAATTTTAGACCAAAAGCGAGGCAGATGAAGATTTTATAAAAATTGGGATGAGTTTGTTGGATATGATTAGTTGAATTTGCGATCCATAGTTATGGAGGTTCTGGATGAAAATTATATTAGTGTTAAAATTTCCATGCAGAGATAATTTTCAAATTGAAATATATATGAGAATTCAGAAATTGGTTTACAAAATTCAGATGATGGATAATTTTGCAAACTGATTATGCAAAGCAATGACCGACTATTTGAAGCTTAAATTTGAATGAAAATTTTGTGCCATTGGACAAATTCAAATAATCTAATCAATTAGATTTTGATAATCGCTAATCACATGCTACCTGATAACATCATGAGACACCAGCATGGATTTACATGCCAAATGACAGTGTTAGAAAAATTCTTTAAATTTTTATATAGGCCAATTTTTCAAACATTTTAGAATCAACTTAACATCTATGAAAATTTATTTATTTTACGTCATCCATCTCATATTCATGATCAATTTTACGGAATGTACAAAAATAAATTTTAAATGTATTTATATTGTTAGAATGTATATTCAATCAATAAAAACAATGTTACATTCTTACAATAAAGTAAATTTCAATAATAATATGAAATTAAAAAAATAAATATATTTGACAGTAAATATAGGACAAAGCAAGTATTAATTTATTTAGTTTGAATATGAAGCACTGTTATACCAAATTTTTTAATATCCCTAGCAACCTTTTCGGTCAACAAGGGAGAATGGAACTAAACATGCCATTAAAACAATTCCTTCGTTTATAATTTTTTGTTGGGCATAGCAACTCATAACAACTTGAATTCATTACCGTTTACTCTCTCTCCTGCTGAGTCGTCACTCGTTTTCTTGCCCTGCAGACATTCACATGCTCCCCAGCCTGTCCCTCCCTCACCCTCTCTCTTCTCATCCCCCCCTCGTGTGCACCCTCCTCCCCTTATATACCCCCCTCCTCCTCCTCTTCTCCTAGCTACTATCATCCCCTTTCCCTCATCTCGCCGGCCCCCCCCCTTCTCCAAACAACCCCCAAATCAAAAAGAAATGGGGAGATACCGGCGAACTGTCTCCTTCCCCAACCCGCCGAGCTTCCGTCCCGCGTCTTCCTCCGGCGCCAAATCCTATCACGTGCGATCCGCGTCGCTACCTTGCAACCGGGTCCACCCTTTAACCCCCCAGCTCCGCGATGAGCTCAACGAGCTCCGGGTCTGGGCCACCGCAGCTCGACCCGACAACAAGTCCGGATCGGATCGGGTCTGCGAGTGCTTAGCCCGGCTGAAGGGCGTCCTCGACTCTCTGGACGACGTCCTCCAGCTGCCCCAGACCCAGGACGCTCTCTCCTCCCGTGCCGAAATAATCGAGAACCTTCTAGAAGACTTCCTCAGGTTCGTGGATGTCTATGGGATATTCCGTGGCTCGGTGTTGGGCCTCAAGCAGGAGCTCGCAGGTGCCCAGGTGGCTATTCGGAGGAAGGACGCGTCTAAATTGGGCTTACACATCAAGGCCCAAAAGAAGATCGCTAGTGAGATCGGAAGGCTCGTCTCTACCGTCGGATCTATCTCGGAGCAGCCCATCCCCTGCGCCCTCGCCGCACCGAATCAGCACACCTGCTGCAATGATGATGATTCCGAGGACCTCCTCCTCGTGATCCGCGACGTCCACCGTCTCACGGCGTCGGTCTCGGCCGGGCTCTTCAGCGGCGTGTCGGGCTCATTCGGGCCGGGACGGAAACCCATATGGGTCGGGCTTGGGCTGTCCAGAAGGCCCAAAAAAGAAGATGATGGGATTGATCAGGAGTTTCAAGGGGTGATTGGGGAGGTGGAGAATTTGATGGCGGGGTTGAAGAAGAATAACAAGGGATCATCATCATCATCATCAGATAATCAGGAAGAAGATCAAGAGAAGAGGAGGAAGAATGAGAAGATGAGAATGGAGGTGTTGAAGAGGATGCAAGAGATGGAGGATTGTGTTGGGGAGATGGAGAGAGCGAGTGAGAGAGTGTTCAGGAGTTTGATCAGCACCAGAGTCTCTCTCCTCAACATTCTAACACATGCATAGATCTGATCGTTTCTGTGATTTGATTTTGATTTCTGATCTGATCTGATCTTGTGAGAATTGCACTGATAATTTCTGCTGCATTTTTGGATGATGACTGCAAATATATATACTAAGAAAAAAAATGACAAAAAATGGGGTAAAAAGAAAAGATTGAGAAGGGGGTTTTCTTATACATATTTTTGGTTTTTCTTTTCCTGTAAATTCATTCTTTTAAAGGATAGAACAATCATATATTTCTTCCTATTTTATTTTTCTTATTATTATTGTGCTTCTTAGACGAGATTATTTAATGCATTTTTTTAGGAAAACTTAAATTGGTGTATTGTTATATCGTTCTTGTAATTGGATTTTACCAACTAGCTAACAGGCATTTATCTTACAAGTAGGATACGCAATTGAGCTTAATTCATTAATACAAGTCACAACTAACAACATAAATAAATGTATTTAATTTATCTTCTAATAATTAATAATCTAGGGGGGCGTTTGGTTGCATCAACTGTTTGGCAAAAAAGAGCTGTTTGGAATTCCTTTAACTGTTTTGATCAAATCAAACAATTAAAGAAGTGTTTGATAAACGGCTATTTGAAACAGTTGTTTTGCCCCAAACAGCTCTTTTTCAAATAGCTATTCCTAATAGTCTTTTGAAAATAGCTTTTTATAGAAATTACGATACTACCCACAAGTTTGAAAAGATTACACTCATGCCATTAACCTTTCCTCTCCCGTAGCTTGGCAGTTCCCACAATGAGCATTAATGTTGTTTGCAGACCAGGAGGAACCCTCTGGCCGCCTTCTTCACACTGTCGTTCTCTCACTCCACCACCGGCCACCAGGCTTCCTCTGCTCGCTGGCTACTCACGCGGTGTCGCCAACGTCACAACACCGGCTTCTTCCCCTGTTCCTGCTTTGCTCCAATCTGTTCGCTGGCATCTTCCCCTGCTCCATTACTCACTCGCCGGCCACCAATTCGATCCCGCACTCGCCGGAGACCAGTCCCCACTACACAGATTTAAATGTCTTTGTTTTCTAATGTACGGGAATGGACTAATCACTTGATACTGAGAGACGATGATGGACGCTCTAGCTTGAGAGAAGATAAATGTTGGAGGCATTTTCTGAAGGATGTGAAGAAACCCAACGGAATAGTTGAAGTTGAAGGAATGGAATCAGGGACTGAAGCTAATCTTAAAACGCTGGCACATGAATTTAGAAAATCTGAAAATTCTCAATTTAAAACAGATTGGTTTTTGAGTTAATCCGAAAATTCTCAGTATCAAGCTAATACAAATAGCTATAAATAAGTATCACATATTATCCAAAAAAAACATATCAATTGAAAAGTATTTTATAAAAAGGGCAACAATGAAATTTTATCAAAATTACCTTCCATAAACAGCTAACTTTACCAAATAATTTTTCTATAAACAGCTAATGCAAACAGCTAATAGCTAACAGTTAATAAAAGAATATCAGGTAGTGAACACTTTTTCACAATGGTCTCTTTCTCATTTCCTCATGCGGTCAATGCATGGGATATTTATATCCCTGACAAAACGTATGTGATACAAAGAAAAAAGAACCCTACCTTGAAGCTTAAGACTTCTAAGCTAGTACAAAGTAGGAACAAAGTAGAAATATTACAGAATATTACAATATTATCTAATACTCCCCCTCAAGTTGGAGCATATGGGTTGAGTATGCCCAACTTGCCCATCAAGAAGTGAAACTGCTGCCGGCCAAGAGCTTTAGTAAAAATGTCAGCTAGTTGATACTTAGATGAGACATGACCAGTAGTGAGATCACCAGAGATGAGTCGCTCACGCACAAAGTGACAGTCCATTTCAATATGTTTGGTTCGTTCATGAAAAATAGGATTCCTTACAATGTGGAGAGCCGCCTGATTGTCACAAAATAACATCATAGGAGAAGAATGATACACGCCCATCGCAGCTAGGAAAGATTTATCCCATAGTAATTCACTGGTAACTGTAGCCATAGCACGATATTCGCCCTCTGCTGAAGAACGGGAGACAAGGCCCTGTTTCTTGGTTCTCCACGAGATGGGAGATCCGCCTAAAGTCACCAAGAAGCCGGTGCGAGAACGCCGAGAAAGGGGGCATGCACCCCAGTCGGAGTCACAGTAGGCAGAGATCTGTAAGTCAGAATCACTACGAAGTAATATACCTTGACCTGGATTCCCTTTCAGATATCGAAGGATTCGGCGAGCTGCTTTCAAATGATCTTCCTTAGGATTTTGCATAAATTGGGATAAAATATGGACAGCATAGGAAAGTTCAGGACAGGTAATAGTAAGATAGATGAGTCTCCCAATGAGTCTGCGATACTGAGTGGCATCTGGTAAAGGGGAGCTTGTAGCCAAGGCTAATTTATGATTAACTTCCATAGGAGTGTCTACAGGTTTGCATCCCAGCAATCCGCATTCATTGATTATATCTAAGGTATATTTGCGTTGACATAAGAACAGACCTTGTGGACTACGCGCAACTTCAATGCCGAGGAAATATTTTAGAGGCCCAAGATCTTTAATGTGGAAGCACTTGTGCAAGTAATGTTTGAAGGAGGCACAAAGTATACGATCGTTGCCCGTAAGAACCGAATCGTCCACATAAACTAATAATGCCATGAATTTTCCTTTTCTTTTATAGGTAAAAAGAGAGTAATCCGCATAGGTGCGAGTAAAACCATAATCAAGGAGTGTGGAAGAGAGCTTTGCAAACCATTGTCGAGGGGCTTGCTTTAATCCGTAGAGGGATTTATGTAAGCGGCATACCTTGTGTGGATTGGAGGCACGAAATCCAGGAGGCATGAACATATATAATACTTCCTCCAAATCTCCATGAAGGAAGGCATTATTGACGTCTATTTGATGTAACTCCTAACCTTTGGCAGCTGCGACGGCCAAAAAAATACGAACGCTTGTCATCTTGGCTACGGGAGCAAATGTCTCGGTGTAGTCGAAACCAGCAACCTGTTCATCACCTCGAATGACTAAACGAGCCTTGTATCTCTCAATGCTTCCATTGGAATGGTACTTGACCTTATAGACCCATTTACAGTTAATGGGCTTCTTACCGGCAGGAAGGTCAACAACACTCCACGTGTTATTATTCTCAAGGGCCTCGATCTCTTTGATCATTGCAGCTCGCCAAAGGGGATCTTTTATGGCTTCATGAAAAAATCTAGGTTCTACAACCTTGGATATGACTGCCAGATAAGATCTATGCGAAACAGATAAGTTATGGCAAGTAATATAGTCAGCTAGTGGATAGGGTTTACCTGAGGAGACCTTAGGAGGTGGGTGTGAAGCCATGTGTTGATGAGAGGGGTCTTGAGTATGAGCCGAGAAGCAAATATAGTCGTGGAGATGGCTCGGGATCCTGCGGGCCCGCTTTTCTCGTTCTGGGCTGATAGATACCATTTGGCCTGGCTCACTTTCCAGTGAACGCGATGAAGAGCCCCCGGTGGCTTGGCTGGGCCGTGGATCACCAGTGCTCGGTTGGGGTTGTATCCTGTCGTTACTAAACCTGGGTACTGGACTGTCCTGAATGTCGCTAGTGCTGGGCTGTGTCACTAGACTGGGTCGCGGCTCTCGTGCACTGGACTGTGGCAGCTCAGGTCTGTGCCCAAATGTCCCTCCCTCTACGGGACTGTGGGACGCTTCTGCTGTTGGACCGAGCTGTATACTCCCCCTGTCCGCTTGGCTGGGTGCAGGTTGGGCCGCCTCTGCCAATTGCACTGGTGTGGGACGGTCATGCTCACAACCCCAATCTGCATCAATTATGTCATTCAAAGGACCAAAATATGAAGAAGGAGAAGGGCAATTATGTTCTGGGCCTGTGATAAATGGAAATCGTTGTTCATCAAAAACCACGTCCCGACTAACAAATACATCGCCTGTCTCAATATCATAAACCTTCCATCCTTTCTTAGCATAAGGGTATCCAATAAAGACACACTTTCTTCCTCGGGACTCAAATTTATCTTTGGGTTTTTGGTGATGGTAAGCATAGCATAAGCAACCAAAGATTTTGAGGTTATCATACGAAAGTGGGGATTTGAATAAAATCTCATAGGGGGTCTTCCCTTGCAAAAGAGAAGAGGGAGTTCTATTTATTAAATATCCTGCAGCTAAGGCACACTCACCCCAAAACTCAATTGGTAGATTAGCTTGGAAACGGAGAGCCCTAGCTACATTTAAAATGTGACGGTGCTTTCGCTCAACCCTACCGTTTTGTTGTGGAGTGTCTACACAGCTGGTTTGGTGAATAATCTCGAGTTCTCCATAAAACCGTTTCATGGAGTAAGAGGTAAATTCGTATCCATTATCACTCCTAATAACTTTGACCTTGGCTCCAAATTGTGTGTGAGCCATAATGCAGAAGTTTTTCAAGTATTGGGAGGCCTCACCCTTGGTATTCATTAGATATATCCAAACAGCCCGACTAGCATCATCAACAATTGTGAGAAAGTATTGAGCCCCATTAAGTGACTTAACACGGTAAGATCCCCAAAAATCACAATGCACAAGATCGAAACAATTAGGTGCTATAGTCTCACTTAAAGGAAATGACAGACGTGTTTGTTTAGCCCGAAGACATATGTCACATAAACCACGTTTATTTCTACCCTTAACTTTACTGGAAAGATAAGATAGTGCTTGACTTGAGGGATGGCCCAATCGACAATGCAAAATATCATATGAAACAACTTTGTTTGCTTGCTCTGTCTCTGGTTTTGGCTGCTGCAGATAATAGATCCCTCTTTTTGGCTCACCCACTCCAATCTGGCTCCTCGTAGTAAGGTCCTGTATCACACAAAGCCGTTTAGTAAATGTCACTGCATAAGCATTATCATCAACTAATTTCGCAATAGATATTAGATTGCAGTTTAATCCAGGAACAAAAAGTGCATCATTTAGCCTGAGCTTAGAACCAAGGTGAATGCTCCCTTTCTTAACTGCCAATGTATTGGTCCCGTTTGGCAATTCGACACAAATAGGGTTAATTTCTTCAACATCGGTTATCATCGAAAGCATATTCGTCATGTGACAGGAAGCCCCTGAATCCAATAACCATATTACCTTACCCGAAAGTTTATCATGTGCAGATTTTGGAGTCTCGATGAGACTCAAAATCCGCTGTACCTGTTCTGCCGTGAACCCGTTTACTGCAAGAGACGATTGGCCTAGTTCTGCACTAGCTTGAGGCCCTGCACTGGCGTGAGGCCCATCGTGTTCGTTGTGGGTCTGGGCTTGGAAGGCTTGTTCCTTTCCTCGTCCTCCGCCTGCACCGGCTCGGCCTCCAGCTCGACCACCGCGTCCCCTGCCGCGTCCTCTTCCACCATGCATGCTCCACCCTGGTGGATAGCCGACAAGCTCATAGCAAGAGCCCTCGCTGTGGCCGAATTTCCCGCAGTGGTTGCACGTCAGGCGTTCTTTTTGCTTATATCCAGGACGAGCTATATGAGATGTGGAAAAGGCAGCGATTGTCTCGGGTCGAGCCTCTCGGTTACTCATAGCACTCCTATGATTCTCCTCCTGCTGAACCATATTAAAAATTTTCTCGATTGAAGGAAGTGGGTCCATTGCTAGTATTTGACTTCGTACAGTAGAGTATCGATCATCGTCCAGACCCATCAAAAATTAATGGATTTTCTCCTCCTTCGTTGTCTTTATTATTTTCGCTGCAGAGCCACACGTACATGATGGGATTTTGATGTAATTGTCGAGTTCATTCCAAAGGCCCATGAGCCTAGAAAAGAACTCAACAACTTCCTGGTTGTTCTGTTTGCATGAGGCTATTTCTGCCTTCAGTTTATGTATTTTTGGAATGTTGGCTACAGCATATCTCTTCTTTATATTTTCCCATAATTTTTGGGCTGAATCAACATATGCTACACTTTTATGAAGCTTAGGATCTATTACATTTATTATCCATGATTGAATCATGGAGTTTACCATCTCCCAAGGGTTGAGTTCTGCTGAACTTTTGTCATCTTTTCCGTCCGATTTTGTGATCGTCCCATCGATAAACCCGAGTTTATTTTTGGCTCTTAGGGACGTCTTAACTGCGCTCTCCCATAATTCATAGTTCCTGCCATCAAATTTAATTGATGTTATGAGAGCTCCTGGAGAATCGGAAGGATGAAGAAAGTACGGGCTTTGACTATCAGTGATGAGGCTCGAAGTTTTGCTCATGATGTTTCATATGATTTGGTTTTATTTCTATGAATCGTGGGATGTGCCCAGGTACACGCTCTGATACCATAAAAAAATATCAGGTAGTGAACACTTTTTCACAATGGTCTCTTTCTCATTCCCTCATGCGGCCAATGCATGGGATATTTATATCCCTGACAAAACGTATGTGATACAAAGAAAAAAGAACCCTACCTTGAAGTTTAAGACTTCTAAGCCAATACAAAGTAGGAACAAAGTAGGAATATTACAGAATATTACAATATTATCTAATAGTTAATACAAACAGCTAACAACTAACAGCTAACAGCTGTTTACCAAACGAGACCTATATATTGCAAGTCTAAACTTCAATATCGGTACTTAGACAAAGCCTACATCATACTTCTAGGAGTACATACTCTCATAAGCCACGTCAACGTCATATATTAAAAGTTGTCTATATGACAAATATACGTTGAAAAAATATATATACGTGGTAAGTGGGAGTACAAACTTTCATGTGTATTATATACATAACCGTACTTAGAAGGGATATGATTCTTTTCAGTTTTCACTTCATTTTTGTTTCCTGTCTCAAATAATGATTTCATATATCATTTTGCATGGAGGATTTATCTTTATTATTTTTAAGTTAAAGAAAAAAGTATAAAGACTCCTAATTGTTAGATTTAAATTGATGACTATTTGATTTTTAAAATTGGCATGATTCAATACAAACCAAATTTAATACTAATAAATATAAAAATTGAGTTGATCGGAAAGCTACAACAAATGAGCTGAGCAGTATGGATAGATTAGGACAAATTGTGAAAAGCTAGCTAGGACATCTTTTTTTCTTATTTGTTTCAAAAGCAAAATAGGAAAAATGGGTTCACTGCTTAATTCATCAACAAATAAATTTCCTCCGTGTTGTTTCATTTAGCATTCTGACTTATTCATTTTCATGAAAACACATCAAAAGATTCAAAGACATTCTAATGACTATTTTAAACGATATGAAGATGTACAGCAAAGTTATACATTTTATTGAATTTTGATTATAACTGACTATCCCAAAAAAATAATAATAACTACTTAGTGGAAAAGCTAAGAATTTAATTCCTCTTTTCCCGATGGGGTTCAGGTCAGCCATATTCGTTCATCACTTTTGTTAAAATAATTTGTCTTTGGATTAAAAATAATAATAATTTGTCCTTTGAATTGGGATCACATATTCATATACAAACGAGATGAAATTAGATTTAAAAAAACCCCCCCCCCCCCCAAAAAAAAAAACGACACTAGGATGACAATGATGAACTGGGAAAAGTTAAATATTAAAACCAAGTAAATGATAATGAAGCAATTATAAGGAAATAATGTTTTGTCTAAAATTGAAACAATAATTGGGGGTACATACAATGGAAGTTTAACGCGCAATGATTATTCAAAGATATTCTTGCTCCGTTGTGGTCCTTCATGTAGCCTGGAAGCCTTGGAGAGTGGCCTGTTTTCAGAGGATGCTTCTTTTGATTGATTTTTGGTTTTTCCCCTTTCAACTAATTATTAATAATATAAATTATTTTGGATTCATATATATATATATATATATATATATATATATATATATATATATATATATTGATATATTGTTTCACGTATTTGTCATTTTCCTCCATCATCCGCTATTCCACTCAAGCATGCAGATTGCATGGGTTGTTCTTGTTCATTTATCATTGGCATGGTTTGTTCTTGTTCATTTATCATTTGCTCTGAATAATTACATAAATGACTTCTTGATAATTTACCACTTGTTGCGAAGCCAACCGTAAAAATATAGGCAATTTCTTTTGTTACCAATGTTGTGCCTGAAACAAACGGTATATATAAATCAAAAATTCAAAACCAGTTAATAATTGTAGAGCTGTTTTTTAGGTTGTAAGCATGCATGCTCAATGTCTTCTACTTTACTGATATGAGCAAACGCATTTTGTACTCTTCATATTTGACATTCGTTTATTATTTGACATTTGTTATTTTGAGGACCCACTGTAAAACGTGATCTTTATTCAACATAAAAATATATGGATTATTACCACCAAAAGAAATTTGTAACGAATTACTTTTATAGTACCATGCAAGCAAGTCCTTGTAATTCTGAATTATTGAGAGAATTCAAGTACTTGCTCGTCCTGAGGAAATCTTTGCAATTCTCAGTCTGATGCTGCTATGCAATCTTTAAAAGCGTCTCGGCCCAGACGAGAGAAAGGGCCCATTGTAAGATTTGAAATGACCCACTAAACAAAGCCCTCTATCATGGGCTTGGGTTTACTGAGGATTTCTGGGTCAGTGAACTTGGCCATTTTCAACGCCAGTGGTAGGTAGCTTACACAACAGGCCCGCCCTCTCCAAAAGGTTATTAAAAAAGGGGTCCTAAATGAATATTCGTGTGAAACTTTTTTTTTTTTTGGAGGGGGCAGAGTTTGGGGAGACTTTAATGTAGATAATATTAACTGCACAAGTATTCTTATCTGTAAAGAGGCTGATTTCAAGAGATTTACAAAAAAAATTTTGTGAAAATATTTTATAGAAAAAAAATTTTGTGATTTTTTTGAATGATAAAAATACCATCAAGTCACTTGAGCTAAGAGGTCATAGGTTTTACAAAAAACTTATACAATAGAGACGATGTGCCGTGCTGTGAAAGTAGGTTTCAAAGTCATAGTTTACTTCATTCATTTCGGCTAAGGTCAACAAACGTCGAAGTCAACGACACCAATCAGATAAATGGACAATGCACATTTGCACAACTGCACAAAATCTTTTTCTTGCTTTTATAATGTAGATGGTATTAGTAACAAATAACAAGAGAGTTGATCATCATTTTGATATTATTTTGCAAATCAATGTTATGTCTCATTTAGCATGTTCAGCAGACTATTTCATCGTATAAGTTAATTTTGAAGATCAAATTATATAAGATTGAGGCAAAGTAATATTATTCTTAATTGATCTTATATGATACCCAAGTTTGAAATTCAAATTTGAATAGGCTATAGCATTTTTTTCAATCAAATAAAATCATTAGATATTAGATGATATCCATATATTTTTCTATCTATAAACATATATTTGGGTAGACAACTTAATCCAATCAAATTAACTAATATTATTCACTTGGATTATATGGATAAATATCCATATAAACTCAATATTCCATCATATCACTTCCATTAATAATCAATCAAAGCTTTTCGCCCAACACTTAAATTGTTCAAGTGCTAAGCCCATGTATAATGTATTAATCAAACATGTAACGAATGTGATGAATTGGACTAATAAGAACGTTATATATGAAAATGATAAATAATATAAATATTAAATAAACGACTATTTCATATATAATTATTATCCACATTGTTTGTTATCATCAAAATTATTATATGACTCTTAGAGTCAATATTTTTATTTTTTCCCTTAAGAATAGTATTTAGATGGTTTTAAAAAAAAATTGTATGTTATATGATGGGTCCATGATAAATATTTTACTGTATGGTTCAAAGTAAAGTTTCATGGGTTGGAAAAATAAAGGAATGCGAATTTTCAAAAGACGAACTTTTTGCTGATGTAGCAAGGTAGAGTTTTGAAATTTGAAACTTTTTGCTGATGTGCCAAGGTAGATATGCTAGGTAAATATACTCATATGATAAAGAAAGTAATTTTCTGTGTCATAGATTACTTGATTCCTCTGATCTAAGGTGAACATACTCCAAAGTCAATGACATGTGAATCAAATAAATATTGATAGAGTGATAATGTGTCTACTTTGCGTTGAAACACTATGTGAACATAAAAGTCAGCCAACACCTACATCACCAATCAATCAATTGCACATTCTTGCTTCCATACTAGTCAGGTTACAAATTTAGTTGTAATATAATGTTATTTTTCTCTTTTTTTCATAAAATATCAAAATAATGTCATTCTACCTTTTCCCCTTGGAAAGGACAAAAGAACTTTGTGATCAAAAGTCATAGCTTGTTGTGAAAACGTTGATGTTAAAGCAGTATCAAATTTTCATTACTTTTTATTATTTATTAATTTACTACATATATATACTATTGAACTAAACAGTATAAGCTTGTGACCATCGAGATCCGGCCAACACTCCCACTTTCCTCCCTCCCCACCCAGGTTTAAATATGGGGGCACACACTTTTGCTTTGTGTAGGAATTGTGTGTGCTGGGGGCTTGTGGGTCTGGACTTCTGTCTTGGGCTTGACATTCCATCCCCTAGCCTCTTAAGGTCTGCTGGGTACCCTGTAATAGGGGCCTTGTGGGCTGGGCCGCTTACCCTTGTAAAAAAAATTAAAAAAAGAAAAGTATAAGCTCGTGACCATACAACTAAAGCCATCTCGTGTTTTCCCCCCTGTAAGTGATTTTCATGGGTTGTCCCCCCCTCTCAAAAAAAAAACACAATGTTTTAACTGAAGTGACATATAAATTACACATTAGAAGATTGTTTGACAAGTAGTTGTTAGTTATTTGAATTAACTGTGTCAATTAATTGTCTATAGAAAAACTGTTTGGTAAAATTAGTTGTTTTTGACAAAGTTGTGAGACAAAAAACTAATTATTTAAAAAGCTCTTCCAAAAACTTATACGATTGGCCTTTTTAAATTAGTTTTTTAGATCCAAAAAGTTTTTCTAAAAAGTTATCATACCAAAACCCCAAATTAGTTTTTTGAATTGGACAAACAGCTAATTTTGATCCAATTTTTTTTTGGATCATAAATCTCTTCAAAAAGTTGTTTGCTAAACATGCCAATCATCGTATCGCCAATATTTATATTTGATAGTTGGAAATATAATGAGAATAAAATGTTTTCCTCTTTCCTGTCGACCCATAAGAGTCTCCACCTATGATCTTAAATTCCTGATGGTGTACTAAATGCAAGTAGAAGGTGCATGAGGTATAACAACCCACGAGGGTATGTTCGTTTTCACAGTGCTGCCTATTTCAATCTTCTCCAAGTTGCTTTAACATACTCCTATTGGATCTAATCTCCTTCTACCTGCTTCTTTCCCCTTTCAAAAATGTTATCAATCTACTCCAGTCTGCCCTTACCTACTGATACCCTCTCCAATGTAGTCCAACTTACATTAAGCTATTAATCGCTCCTCTGAAATTTTGAAAACGAACCAACTCTAAAATAAAGGTCATCATAATCAAGATAGACATTTTATATCTGATAATTAATCAAAATGTAAATTACTCAGATATACTTTAGTCATTCGCAATTGTTTCATGGCTTGCCGTGTTTTTAGGTGAAGGTTTTCAGACTAGTCAGAGAGACCACGTTCAGTCTATCTTTGGCCCTGTTTGGCAATCAGCTGTTAACTGTTAGTTATTAGCTAATTGCATTAGCTGTTAGCTGTTAGTTGATTGTATTAGCTATTTGACTTAGCTGATTGCATTAGCTGTTTGTGCAAAAAGTGTTTGGTGAAGTTAGCTGTTTCTAACAAAGCTATTTGATAAAATTTCACTTATACCCATTACTCAATTTCATTATTTTTCTAACTAAACAATTTTTCATTGGCTATTTATTTTTCTTTTCGATATGAATTATGAATTAAGACTTATGTGATATATAAAATTACATTTATACTTTTTTTATAATTTTAGTACTTATTATCAAAATATATTTTTAATGTTAAATGCTTTCTTTTTTAATAGTAATTGAAATTATGTGATATAAAAAATATTTATATATCATGTAAGACTAACTAACATAAATTATTTGTTAAATTAAGAAAGCATTAAAACTAAAAGCATTATCTTCAATATCATAACCATCCACAACCCTTGTCCCAAAAAAGAAAAAAATATATTGAAAAATTTAAAGTATAAGCATCCAACATTCGGGAATATCATTTGTGAATAACATGAAATGTAAATTGGTCCAAATTATAAGGTTAGTATGGTCATTATAATAGTAAACATTAAAAAGCTCTTTGAAAAAGTTATCCCAAAGAGCTTTTTGTAAAAGAGCTTTTTGGGTATGAAAAGCTAATCTAAAAAGCAAATCAATCAAACACCCCAAAGAGCTTTTTGACCAGAGTCAAACAGCTAATAACCTCAAAAAGCTCTTTTTGTACCCAAAAAGCTCTTTGCCAAACATGACCTTTATATTTATTAACCTTTGTACTTGTTAAAAAGAAACAACAAAATACGTCTCTTTTGAATATTTGTCGAATAAAAATAAGGAAGTCACACATAATATATATTTTTTTGTAAGTGCAATACAATGTCATTTATAAGTTTTCAAAAGTTTTGATCATTGCTTGTTGAACGTAATTAATCAGTGATAGGTTTGATTTTTGAAATTTTGGTATAAGAATATATGCTTTTTATACATAATTTTGAAATATTTTTCTGGGATATTCCTGACATGTATCAGAATCAACTAGATTAAAAGTTTAATTTAGTAGTTGAAAACTCAAGATATGTTATGTAGTTTAACATGACACCAATACCATGTGGGATAGAAATGTGGATGCTAAAAGTATAAGACCTTTTCTTGTGCTACACAATAATTCAATACAAGAATTCTTGAAATTCGAACTTGAGACATTTTGCTTAGAAAGACTCCCAGACCATATATAATAACCAACTTAACCAATAACTTAAGTTAATAGTTGAAAGCCTACAATAGTAATGCGTCCATCTACACGAACGCTCTTTGGTTTGAAACGTTGATGATAAAAAGACCCGTCCTTACCTTCTGCAATACTCCAATGTGGGAGCTACTTAATTAAATTCAAATATGAAACCTCATGTCTGAAAAGACTCTAAATAATTAATACCATGTATGAGAACACTCTCAACTAAAACTTCAAAATAATAGTTGAATGTCAAAATATGTTATGTACTCTAAAATTTTTTTAAAATTGTACTTTTTCCATTGTCATTATTACGTGACACTCAACTCAACTAAAGAGAATGATGCACCGAACTAGCCAAAAAATAAAATAAGCTAAAACTCATGATGCAAAACCATTCGGTATCACAAGAAAGTAAACATTGTGTATACTTGAGTTATCTTATATCATACTTTATATTCTGTTCAAGTTGTTTTTGTATAGGGAAACCTTGTAACAGGTTTTCTTTCTATGTAGTTATTATGTATCCTTACTCTTACAATCGATATGACACAAATATACGATCATAATCATCAAATTGGTATTTAATTAGTAGGATTTAATGGTCTATTAAGGAGGGACTGGGTTATATCATACCAAAAATACATCAAATTCATATATCCCTTTTCCACTTCTCTCTCGTCCCTGTCTTTTCTCATCATGTTATTTACAAAACAAATAAGGTATCTACTTAAGTTATCTTAACAATTGAATATATTATACACGATATATATAGTTTAAATATAAGTTATCTTAACAATAAAATACATTATACATAATATATATAGTTTAAAATATCTAAAAGAAAATGCCAAAATCTGATAATGATAAGAATCAACTTGATGGCCGTGCCACACCAACTAATTTTTGATAACGTATCCCTGGTACCACATAAGTACAGTGACCGTTGGGAAGTGATGGGACACCCCGTGAAGGGTTAGCAATATCAATTTGATGTTGAACTCTTGGAGTGCTTGTCCAATACAAATCCGCATTAGTTGACTAATTTGTATCATGTAACATGTGACATACGTCAAACAATCGCATTATATAACTCATTTTCAAATATATACATAGATATATAAATGTGGATTCTAATTTTTGCCCCTTTTGTTATGAAACCATTGACATTAGAACTTTTTTCCTTTTTTGGGTATTAGATATTCGATTTCACTAAAATCGAGCTGCTGTTAGCCCAATAAGGAATAAAACTCTCCCATCACAGATTTATATTGATACCAAAAAGCTGAATTTATATAAATACCGAAAAGCTAAATTTATATCCCATCTTTACCACTTTTTTCTCTCCTTTGTTTTTCTTTTGTTTTGGACTTTCTTATATTTATGTTTAAATTGTTAGAAAAGTTATGACTAAAACGTCAAATCCAATACCCCAAAGATTCCACAATAGGCGGTGCGTGGGGAGGTCTAATGTAACATTCTTACACTTGAATTGTAAAATTACATAAAGATTGATTTCGATTGATCCTAAATTTAAATTTCGTAAACTACATACTACTTCACATAAATAGAGCAGATGAAGTTTAAAGAGACATTTTACTCTAGTCTGTACATCCAAGCTGAAAAAATAATCTAAACTTACCTTTTCAGCTATACAAATTTTGAACAATTAATTCAAATATGACTAATAGTGTTTGGAGTAATTCATTCAAATATAGGGGATTGGTCTTTTGTTGATGAGAGCTCCACGGGCTATAATGCTTCAAGTTTTAGTTGCATATTATAATTTCGACATTGGTGTTTGGAGTAGCGTTTTTATCAAATTAAAATACTAATCAGTCATTTTTTAGTGTTTGGTAACCTTGTGTTGGAATTAATATTTCGAATAGTATTTAGCATTCCAAGCAGTGTTTTTGGGAAAAAAAAAAACTAATAATTAGTTTTTGGCATTTAGAAGTAGTGGTTCATATTTTTTGAATAAAAAATCTTTAGAAAATTTTATCTTTAGAAATTATCAGTATCTTTTTATATCGTTTTATATTAATCAACTCATCTAACAATTAGATTTATCAAACATACTTTCTTTAACCACTGATGTAAACACCTGTTTGCTACTAGTTAAGTTAGAATACTTATCCGCTACATATACAACTATCCGCTACATACACAGTTATCCGTTAGCTAAACAATCAACTTTGTTGAACATGGTCTTAATGGACCTTCAAATAGAGGATGGATTGGCTTATTCATAGTTCATGTATCCCACTCGCTAAATTTAAGATGAATTATTTATCCTAAAGGAGGTTGCAAGATATCACTGTCATATTCATCCGCTAAATTTATGGCTAATTATTTACCCTAGAGGAGGTTGCAAAATACCAGTGTCAGATCCAAAAAATCTATCTAACGGTGTCCACTTTTGATTTTCCTTATGTGTATCAATCCAATTTTCTGAGTATCTAGGCCACCTTAGATAATGTTTGAAGTTTTGAAAATTTTTTTATGAAAATTTGAATGAACTTTTGAGCGCACAGTTATCAGAGACATCATTCTCAACACAGTATAGATCCGTCCTTATAAGATGCTCACATTATTAACATTAAATTGTTTTTCTGTAATTCATTTGGATATTATTAATGATTTTTTGAAAAAATTCAGCCATTCATTCGATTGCGTTTGCCAGACGCCTGAAAACAGGCCGGAAACGTACGTTGTCAACGGAGGATGAAAATCAAACCCAGCCAAGACGCAGTTACTTTCTCCAACTTGCAGGAGCCAGGAATCCCAAAAAAAGGGAAAATAAGAAAAGGAAAATAAGCAACAAATTTACACGTACATGACTGTATGTAAATGAAAACGCAAATGGTAACCACCCACCAACCTCAGCAGCTCCCTCCCCCCCGTCTTCTCTCTCTCTCTCGCCCGACAAATTTTACTCCGTGACAGAGTTCATCAACTGAGTCAACTCGCCTCCCGACTTGGAGTTGAACTAAGGCTGTGTTTGGCTGAGCAAGATCCAAATGGGTTGCTTCCAATCGAAGTTGGGGAATCCCACCTCCTTCCCAGGCAAGTCTCCCAAACACGCCCCTAATGGCGCCGGAGCATCGCCGGAGTTCGCGGAGTTCTCCCTGGTGGAGCTGAAGGCGGCGACGGCGAACTTCAGCTCGGAATCCGTTGTTTCAGAAGGCGGTGAGAAGGCTCCTAACTTGGTCTACAAGGGCCGCCTCCAAAATCGCCGATTAGTCGCCGTCAAGAAGTTTTCTAAGCTCGCATGGCCCGACCCTAAGCAGTTTGCGGTATTTTAGGGTTTATGAGCTACTAATTTGGTTCTGTATATGTGTATTTGTTGTTTTTGATTGATTGATTGATTGATTGACTGGGTTGGTGAATTTGGTGCAGGAGGAAGCTAAGGGAGTAGGGAAATTGAGGCACAAGAGACTGGCGAATTTGATAGGGTATTGTTGCGAAGGCGATGAGAGGTTGCTGGTTGCCGAGTTCATGCCTAATGATACCCTTGCTAAGCATCTTTTCCATTGTATGATTATATTTTTTAAGTTGATTTTCGTTCTCTATATTTGTTTCTTTTTGGGTTCATAGGCTTCAAGTTCCATAGATGATGGAACTATAGAAGGAGATATATTTTCGTGATAATTGTCGGGGTTGCTTTTAGAGTAAACTTGGCAAAGAGCTCTATCCTGCCTATTGGGCACATGGACAATATTCAAATGCTTGCAGGTGTTTTAGGTTGCAAAGTTGATGCCTTTTCGACTACCTACCTAGGTCTCCTTCTTGGTGCTAAATTTAAGGAGAAAGCCATTTGGGACCCAATTATCGAGAAGTTTGAGAAAAAACTCTCTGGATGGAAGTCTATGTACCTTTCAAAAGGGGGGAGATTAACACTCATCAAGTGTGTTCTCTCAAGCATCCCCACTCACTTCCTCTCTCTTTTTTCCTTACCTTCTTCAGTGGCCATTAAATTAGAAGCTATCTAGAGGAATTTCCTTTGGGGTTCTTTTGGGAGTGATTTCAAGTTTCATCTTGTAAGATGGAACATTGTGAAGCAACCACTGCTTTTAGGAGGTTTAGGTATAAGGGACTTGCATTTCTTTAACGAGGTCCTTCTTGATAAGTGGCTGTGGAGATTTATGAATGAAAAGGGCAATCTGTGGAGGAAGGTAGTTACCATCAAGTATGGGGACGATTCATTTGGTTGGTTTCCCTCTATCGCGAGGGGCTCTAACGGGTATAGTCTTTGGAGATATATCTCTAAAGGATGGGAGAGGTTCTTTCCACACTGTTCCTTTGAGGTAGGAGATGGCTCTTCAATCTTTTTTTGGCATGATCGCTGGTGCGGCGAGCTTTCTTTGAAAGACTTGTTCCCTAGGCTTTATGTTTTGGCAATGGACAAAAATGCCTCTGTTGCTAAATATCGGGAGCAGGTTCATGGCAATAGTGTGTGGGCACCTGATTTTGTTCGAGATGGATTCGTTGATGATGATTCCTTCGTCAGCTTTTTCAATAAGTTTAATGAGGCCAAAGTAGGAGAATCTGTAGTTGATAGGGTGCGGTGGGTAGGGGTGTTCAAAAATATCCATAATCAATAACCCGAACCGAAAACCCGCTACCCGATCCGAAATCTCGGGTACCCGAGCCGAAATATTTGAAAATATTGGTTCGGGTACCCAAACCAATATTTTTTTTTGGTTATTGGTTCGGGTACGGTTCGAGCATTTTGAAAATTCGGGTACCCGAAAACCCGAAACTTTTTTTAGAACTTTTTCAAAACTTTTTTTATATCATCCATTTCCTAAAAATTTTGTAAGTCAAGTATTCAGAAACTCGAAGAAGACAAGTACTTTGACTTCATTGCATTATTTTATTTGAATGTGTTGGGCATGAATATGATGTTAACAAGCTTATGACTTATGGAAGTATAGATTAATTGAAATGTGAATGGTGATAAGATATCCGGTTATATTGTCATATTGTGTAATAATTTAAAGTGCAACTTGGCTCAATACAACAACTTTTTATAGCATAAATAGAAATAATTATATTATGGGTACAACAAAATTATTAGGCAAAATAGAAAAAAATATTTTAGAAAAAATGGGTTATTGGGTAACCAAAAACCCGAACCGAAATTTTCGGGTACCCGAATTTCGGTTACCCGAAAGTTTCGGTTCGGATACGGTTCACCATTTTGCCGACCCGAAATTTCGGGTACCCGAACCGAAATCTCCTTTGGTTCGGGTACCCGAACCATGAACACCCCTAGCGGTGGGATCTAACCACGCAGGGGTGCTTCACTGTTAGATCCTATTATTTGAAGCTTCTTGATGGGAAGTTTTCACCACAGGAGATTCATTCTGAAAAAGGCTTCCCTTGCAATCTCATTTGGAAGTCCTAAGCCCCCTTGAAGGTTTCGTTCTTTGTATGGGAAGCTACATATGGGAACATACTAACGTGTGACAACTTACAAAAAAGGGGGGAAAGTTTTGGTGAATAGATGCTTCATGTGTAAAAGGGGCTGTGAATCTACGGATCATTTATTGCTCCATTGTCAGGTTGCAAGCATTCTTTGGGGCCTAACTTTCAGTTGCTTGGGTATGTCCTGGGTTGCTCCTGATTCTATTAGGAACCATCTTTTGGCGTGGGAAGGTTTCTTTGGTGGGAAAGTTGAGAAGAAGAAGAAGGAGGAAGTCATGGTCCTACCTCAGGTCATCTTTTGGAGTATTTGGAGAGACAGAAATAGAAGAGTTTTTGATAACGTTGAAACCCCTCTTCAGCATTTGAAAGAGAATTTCATCAAAATTCTCTACTTTTGGAAGAATGGGAAGTTTAGCTCTTCCTTTATTGATTTGACAGATTGTGTGGATAGTTTACACTTAGGTTATAAATAGCCTTTTGTACAATGCTCACTGTGCATATGGGCTTCTGATATTTATATATTTATATATTACCTTTTCCTTATCAAAAAAAAAAAAAATTGTTGGGGTTGCTTTTAGAGTTGAACTAGGGAATGGATTTTCTTGTCTTGGATTAGTGTGTCCTTGTGATGAGTTGGGTTATGTAGGTTGGGGGTTTCCCATTTTCAGCATAGAGGAAAAACCCTTTTTAGTAGCACGTGTAGAAAACTAGAGATGTGATATTTCTGGCAATCTTTGGATGCATACTGCATGTTTGATTATTATTGCTTTGTATCATTTGGAAGTGAAGAACTTTTGGGTATAATAAATTAGGAGTTTGTTGGTTGTTCTGAGTTGATTTATTTCCTGAAAGTGCTAAAATGGGTAGTAGACATCTTTTTTGTGGATAATAGGTTAGATTTGATTAGGGTATTTTTCTGATTCTTGTTTCTACCAAGAATATGTGTGCTGGTGCATGTTGTATTTTTGCTCATGCATGCAATAGGGGTCTTAGAGAGCCTTTGCTGTCAGGTTTCTTGGCAGGCACCCTATATTTACAAGTCAGAACTAGACTAGTTTCCTATTTTCGGTCTGTTCGTTGCGTACATCTGGTTCCTCCCGCTAGGCGCAACCTAGACTAGGTGCTGTTGTTTTAGTAGTATGTTTTCTAAGCACAGTCTGCGCGATGTTGTCAAGTTATGCCATAGCTCTTGTCACTTAATCACTTGCGGTTGTGATCGTCTTGTGGCATCTATAGTTTTGAGGGATGTCTGTCCACTTTAATTAATAAGGTTGAAATGCTCTTCTTGATAGGGGAGAACCAGACCCTTGAGTGGGCGATGCGATTAAGAGTTGCTAGGTATATAGCTGAAGCTCTGGATTACTGCAGCAGCGAAGGTCGTGAACTTTATCACGACTTAAACGCTTATAGGGTTCTCTTTGATGAGGTATTGCACTTATTTATTAACCTTTTATTTTGAGGGTGTAGTATGCTTGTTTATTTGGTGACGCGTTGCTCTTCTGCACGTATTTGCTTAATTGTTGTGCATATTGTTTGATTATCTATAGCCTTTTAGGCTGCTGAATGACTGTGCTGTGGCATATTTATGGGCTGTTTTCCAGATTATGATAGGTTATTTACCATTTTATGGTTTTAACAGAATGGTGATCCACGACTTTCCTGCTTTGGTTTGATGAAGAACAGTAGGGATGGAAAAAGTTATAGCACAAATCTTGCATATACACCGCCTGAGTATCTAAGAAATGGTATTATACATGTCTTTGCTATTTTAAATTTCTTCATGATTGGTACATCTAATTAAATTTAGCATGGAATTTTGTTGTTGATCTTTACTATTCTGATAAAACGTTATAACACAAAAAGAGAGGGGGGCTTTTTGCAGCTTTTTTGTATGTAGTAATAAATTAGTTAATTTAGTTGTAATGGACACAAAAATTGCCTTGAAATTAAGCTGACTTACCTAGTAGGTTATAAAAACATGAGTAGCACGTGACAATGCAATGTTTTCTTTGTAGATAGATCCTTACTACTTTCTTTAACTTTGCAGCCTTTGTAAAAAAATTGCTCTCAAACTAGGGAAACTTTATTAGAGGGGTTCCTGGAAACATGAATAACATATGGTACTGAAATTTATCATACTCACATAATTTTGTAGCTTGTGGAGAGAGGAGAGAATAAGAAGTAATTGACGTGACTGAAGTAAAAACGAAACTGGTTATAGCATATGTCACCTAGCATGCTTGGGAAAATATTTCTTGGTTCATGATATCTATGTGAATATAGAGTTAGTTGTACTTATTCTGGTTCCTGCTTCATTTATGTCCTCAATTCATAAGTCAAGCGAGCTTTAAAGGTCGTGGTGTTAGTTGTGGTTAACAACGTTACGTTTATCCTAAACTTAACATAATACAGAAACTTATCCTGCAATTTTAATATGGCCTTCTGTGTGATAACGTTCAACTCCTATGTAGGAAGAGTTACCCCAGCAAGTGTTGTATTCAGTTTTGGAACCGTTCTGTTGGATCTTCTCAGTGGCAAGCATATTCCTCCAAGTCATGTGAGTACTACCTCTCTGGTATCTGTTATAATATGTGGCAAGTGTTATCAATGTTTACGTAAATTATGCCATGTTTTAGCATTTTTTGAAAGCAGATCCAACGGTCTGAAATTCTGAGTATTGTCTACAAGCCCCCCCCCCCGGGTCAGCATATTTTTTGAAACATTTTATGGGGTTTGTGGTGGTTAAAATGGTATGGTACATTGTTGCAGCCTCATGGATGGTTGTTTGTGTCAATAATCAATATGTCCTATAAGGCTGATTTCCATATCTGGCCTTTTGAGGTAGGCACCATGATTTAATATGCTTGGTAATGCACCATTAGATCTGAAGAGCCAAAATTTAAGCTGAAAATAAGATAAGCTATAGGCTGTTAGTTCTTTTAGAGTTAGAGGTAGACTTTGTTCTGCCTCTAAAATTTCATCCAACCATGTTCCTCTTTTGATTTGTGTGATCTGTCCTCCTGGATGTGATAAAAACTTAAAACTTTTGGCCTTTGGAGCAGCACGGTTGAGTATTGACTTGTTTCTACACTATTAATGTTTTTCTGTGCATGTGTGAATATGTTGGTGCCCCTAGACCCCCCGCAAAAAAAAAAAAAAAAATGTATATGCTGATGTAATTTTTTAATGAGTAATCAAAAAACTAGTATTAAAAAGACACTATGGGGATGTCACTCATGTATGAAAGGAGAGCAATCACTAAATAACCTCATGCCCTCAAACTCTTTATAATAGTCATATCGATAAAATCTAATAAAGACAACTTTGTCCCATAATTGAGAACTTGACTCCAATTGTGCAAATTTCTGAAGAAAAAAAGTTTGAAGTATTGAATAGTCCTAGCCTTGCCTCAAAAATATGACAATTTCTCTCCTTACAATTTCTCCAGCAAATAGCCAAAGGTATCAACTTTCAAATGCCTAGGATCCAACTCTTTTTTGATAAGGAAAAAGAGTAAAATATATTAAACTGTAAAATGTGCAAAGGGATGGATGCAAACAGGCATCCTACAAAAGGATTATGTACACCCTAGATGGAACCTATCCACAAAATCAATTACATCAAAAGAAGAATTACAAAAGTTCCCACTATCCCAAAAAAAGAGTCTTGATAAGAATATCTTTAATTCGTTGAAGGGGCAATTCCTCTCCTTCAAAGACTCTTTTATTTCTCTCTCGCCAAATAGCCCAAAAAATCGCATTTGGAATCAATAAGACGCTTCTCTCTTTAACTTTCCTACCAAAGGCACCCTCCCAAGTCAAAAGATGACTCCTCACTGAATCCGAGACAACCCAAGAGACTCCCAAGCAAGCAAAGGATAACTCCCACAAAGCCCTTGCAAATTGACAATGTAGTAGTAGGTGATCAGGAGACTCCAAATTGTCTGTGCACATAGAACATCTGTTCACCAAAATGATTCCCTTCTTTTGTAAATTATCACATGTCAGAATACTTCCATGCAAACCTTCCCACACAAAGACGGACACCTTCAAGGGAGCCAAACTCTTCCAAATGATTTTCCAAGGGAACCGCCCCAAAAATCTAGACTCCATAGCGAGGTAGAATTAGAGAGGAGCTTTAGATAATAAGATTTAACAGTGAAAAAACCTTTTGGGTTGAGATCCCAAGTAGCCGCATCAGGTGAGTCATGAAGTGAAATCTCACTCAACTTACTGAGAAAGGTGGCAAGGATAGTGTCATCCACTAAAGCATCACCGATGAAAACAGGAGACCACACAAAAGTGCTAGGCCCACGTTGGCAAAAATCTGCCTAGGATCCAACTCTTCTTTAACCTTCTTTTCCAAGACACCAAAAGATCTCTTATACTATGATGGTGCACCTAACTAACCCCAGTGCTGATGACAAATGCCATAAACTGGGGACCCACTAACAATGGACAAAAAAGTGGCCAATTGTCTCTTCCTTTGCCAACCACATTGAACTCCTACTAGCCAATTGAAAGTTTTTACTTTTAAGCATGTCCCTCTGATGGAAACTTTCCCTTGGTGGCTGCCTAAGCAACAAAGCACATTTTGGTGGGAGTGTTAGACTTCCGAATTGCTCGAGCTGGAAAATCATGTGGATTCAACCCTTTATACATCTCGCTATAGTAACTTTTGACGGTGAATTTGTGCATTTAGATCATGGGGCCACATAGTCTCCTCATCGCCCTTAAACGCAACTTTCGTATTAGAAAGCAAAGCCAAAAGACTCAGGACATTCACTTCTTCGCAATCATTTGGGCTTCTCAGAAAAGTTATGTTCTAGTGGTTTTGATCGCCATTCTGTGTGACCGCTTGATGCACAGTTGCCTCTTTCAAAAGTGTCATCCTAAAAAGATCGGGGGATTGAACCTTCAGAGGCTGATCATTGGCACCATGCATTGTGCCAACATAAGACCTTCGACCCATTTTTCATCTTAAAATGCACAAGAGAGCGAAATTTGTCAAAACCACTCATAATGGATTTCCACCAACCAAAATTCTGGACCCTCTAATTCGTTTCGATCACATGATAGCATACTCTTCAAACCTCCATAGCCACTTGGCTTTGAGAGCTTCATTCATTTGAGAGATGTCTAATACCATGGTCAGCCTCTTGTTTAGAACGGCAGTCCTCATCCCAATTAAACCAATAAAAACCATCGCTTGAGTCGTTTCTAGAGCAAAGGAAGTGTCTCATGATTTGCTGCAATTGGATAGCAATGCTAGTCAGACTCGTAAATAAAGATATGAAATATATAGGGAGATTCCATAAGGTGCTTTGCAATAAAGCTAGTTTGCCGCCTCTAGAAAGCAACTTAGACATCCACTTGGCTAATCTTTTGTGGAACCTTTGCACGATTGGTTCCATACAATTGCTTTCCATGCAGCTTTGCATTTTTAAGGAGCACCAACTGACAGGCCAAGATAGGAAGATGGAATTTACTCAACCACTCAACCCCACAACCAAAGAAGTGTGCTAGATGATGAAGCTCTGGGACCTCACCTATAAGAATGAGAACACTCTTTGATAAGTTAACTTTAAGTCCAGACATGGCCTCGAGCAAGATCAGAATACATCTCAGAAAGCCCTAATTGCTCTCCTCTGGTTTACCCCATAACAAAAAAGAGTATCATATGAAAAAAGTAAAGTGGCTAATCAATATGCTCTTTGACTGAGAATTAGTGGTACGAAAATCTTCCAACATGCCCATTTCAATGGCTTTGTTCACCATCTCCTCAGAGTTTCCATCATCAGAATAACTTTTTTTTTGTTTGTGGGGGGGGGGGGGGTAATGGGTTACCTTGACATAGTCTCTTGTTGCTAGAAAAAAATCCGGTTGCTTCACCATTGACAAGCACGGAAATACAAAAGTACTGTCATCTCCTCCACTTGGTAGGGAAGCCCATTTTGTCAAAAGTAGTCATGAGAAATTCCCAAGAAACATGGTCATAAGCATTTTCAATGTCAAGCCCATTATGTCGAAAGAGCCATGAGGAAGTCCCAAGAAACATGTTCGTAAGCCTTTTCGATGTCACGCTTGCAAAGAACTCTTGATTGATTTGATTTGAGATAGGAGTCGATACATTGATTAGCTATTAAAGTTGCATCCAAGATTTGATGACCATGAATGGAAGCATGTTGATTCGGGCTTGCAATTTTACTGACGACTTTCCTCAACCTCGAAGCAAGGGCTTCAGCTGAAATTTTGTAAACACTCCCCACAAGGCTAACTTCATAATGTCATTTACCCCAGTCACTTTAGGAAGCAAGCTTGTAAAAGTCACATTCAAGCTTTTCGCAAGAGCACCTCTCTCATTAAAATGAGCCAAGAAACCCATAACGCCTCCTTTGACTATCCTCCAATAATATTGGAAAAAGGCAATATGAAAACCATGCGACCCAGGAGCTTTCTCTTTGCCTAAGTCATTGGTGGCATTCCAAACTTTGTCCTTTGAGAAATCCATTACCAGACCCTAGGCATCATCAGTACTCACTGAGTTGTGAGAGATGCCATCAAGGATTGGCCTGGATGGATGATCATCATGATAAGGGCCCATGTAAAAGTGAATGATTGCACCTTTGACCTCTGAGTCCTCATTATAAACCTGGCCGTCGACTTTAATGTTGTGAATGGCATTGAATTTTCTTCTACTATTAGCAACTCTATGGAAAAATTAGGTATTGTGGTGACCATGCAAAATCCAATGTTGTTTAGCTCGTTGGCTCCAGAAGATGTTAATCCAATTGTTCAAAGAGAACTCTTTCGTCAACACAAATCTTTCAACTCCATCAGTATTAGTAAAGTATGAGTAAAAGTAAAATCTTGGCGTCCAAGAGTTTGTTTTTTCCCACCAAAGTTGCCATCCTCCTGTCCAAGTGTCGACATTTTTGTTCTAGCTTTCAACTTGATTTTCAAAACATTCAGTTTCTTGGCCAAAGAAACAATGAAAACTCATCCCACCAAGCTTTCACAAAGTCAGAAAAACCTTCCACCGCAAGCCACATATTTTTAAATTTAAAAGTCTTCCAGAGGGCACATCACCAACGAGTAGAAGAATCGGAACATGATCATATGTGATCTTGGGAAGGATAACTTGATGAACCCCTGAAAATGATCCTACCAATCAACAGAGGAAAAAAATTTATCAATTCAGGATAGGAACCTCCTCATGACTAGACCACGTAAACCGTGCACCCTCCTAAGGCGGATCAATTAGATTACAAGATTCAATAAAAGGAGGGAACTCATACATTGTTGAAGTCGATCTTCCTCCGGACGACCTCTCAGGGGGAGGGGGGGCTTAAACTCATTGAAGTCTCCTCCTAAACACCAAGGGATATCCCATAAGAACATGAAAGTAATCAACTCGTCCCATAAATCAGCATGTAAAGTCTCCTCATTTTGGACAATAGATGCCAATCAAACCCCAAAGAAAGTTATCTTGCATAGACCCCAACTTGCAACACATGGAAGACACCCATACCTGAATCAATGGGCTCCAAAGCTTGAGAATCCCAAATGACAATGATGCCCGGAGAGCGACTAATGGAAGGACACATCAAAAGGCCGCCGACCCAAAGGCTAAGAATAGTTTGCCGATTGACCTTCCACGTAGACTCAAGAAGAATGGCAGCATCAATAGAAAATCTACAAACAGCCATTTCATATTCCCTCTCGTATACGGACAGTTGAGTCCCCTCACATTCCAAGAAATAATCTTAATAGTCAGCTTCATGAGATGACTTCCTCTCCCTTTGCTACCTCCTCCCCATCAATGTTATCAACAACATTGTTCCCCATCTTCCTATTAGCTTCCAAAGCAGCAATAAAAGCAAGCAGCTTCATTTCACAACCTTCAATTTCTAAGCCCATGTTCCTGCAAAAAGGAATAAATGATCCATTGCCTAAGCTGATCCCTATCGAAGTTATCATTCTGACCTTGTATAGGAGGCACTTTAATCTTTGGGGCTTGCACAGCAGAGTTCCACCCTGTAAAGGAACCCTGACATGATCAGAAATCATGGGTGAAATACATCCCTCATCAAACCTGACCTTTTCTTTCCCAAATTTTCTTCCTTCCAGAGTACACAATTGTGTCCCTACCCTGTTGATGGGATGATGCGCATTGCCACCGTTCAAGTCAAACAGGGGACTCCACCGTGACAGAAGGACATAAAGAATCAGAGCACGATGAGCTGGCATCAGAATTTGGATAGCTTTGGAGCAAATCTCTCAAGGCCTGAAATTGACTTGCACTAGGAGAGGAAGCATCCAGCTTTTGAGAAAAAAAGGTGACTCTCTATACCCGCTCACCTTGGAACCTGCTCAAACCGGCACCTGAAGGAGTGCACTTGGAGGCTGCCATGTTCTGACCAGAAGTAACCCCCCCCAAAAAAGAAAGTGACCCTTCCCCCGGCCTCTATGTTCCTGGAGCCTGTGACTTGGCCATTTGCACTCTTCTCCTAAAAGTGCCGCATACATTTCCCAAGACCCGCAAGACCTACATCTCTATAAGTTGCTACACACAACATTAGCATAGGAAGAGCGCCTGCTAACAAAAGTCCTCGCAGCAGTGGCTGTCACCTTTGGCAGAATTGAACCCTTTTTGTTGCCCAAAATCAACATCTCTTTCAATGAATTAGTGACCCCAAAACAACCATCAGCCTTAGGACCCTCTGGGAAGATGATGGTGCTTGGGTTACCAAAGTTAGCAAACTGAGAGAGTGAGAGTAGACAGTGGATCTTCCTGTGTTGTTCTTTTTCAGCTGCAACAATAAGCAACTGTTACCTGCTTTAAAAGTCCTCACTCAAAGTGGTTCTCCCTTTGAAGAACAGAAGTGCAACAATTCCTTCACTAACCATCTAGATTCATCCACACCAAGCCATAGCAAAATCTTCTTTCCTATGCACTTCATACACCTTAAAAGGCAAAGCCCCTCCCTCACCTCCACAATACTCAAAACAACTTTCCATCAACCTTGAGTTTGGCCCCCATGAGGAGCAGCACTTGGATGAGACAAAATAGAATCAAAAGAAGAGATACCACCAGGACACACAGAGAACACACGTTGATGAAGGAGCAACACAAAAGAGTGGCCCCCAAAATGAAGAGAAAATAGGAAGCCACAAAACTGAAGAATTGAGGACACACCAGAAGCCAACGAGCTGAAAGGGCGCTTCCAAAAGGCTAGACGACCTCCTTTGAAAAGAGAAAGGGCTGAAAAAAAAATCTCCAGCAACCAGAGAGCACACCGGCGATACCGCAATCCGCGATAGAAACTTTGATGATGACGGCACTGCCAGTGACAGAAAATACCGGCCAGTCAAGCACTACCAGCCCATGACCCAAAAACCCACTCACAGAGAAATGATCTGAAAAAACCGCAGGTAGAGAGAGACACATCCTAGGGTAAGAAAACACTGGCTGGTAAAAAGAGGCGCTGATGGCTTCCGCAGACCCAAGGGCCGCTCGACCTAAGGGAACCTCCAATGACTGTAAGAGGCGCCCTAGCCTTCACCAGATGAAGAGCGAGAATAGCAGTTGGCCGTTCGGTTCAAATCCCCCCCCCCTCCCTCTCTCTTAACACACAGACGGTTGGATGTGATGCAAGGCAAAAGATTATAGGTCTAATGTTGGTGTAATGTGCTAAACATTTCATGTTTGACAGGATGTGATGCGAGGCAAAAGATTATAGATCCAGTGACTATAGTGTCTTGATTGAATGAGATTTTATGGGCATCACCAAATTTATAACTAGATTTTGATCTTGAGTCTTTCTGTCCCTCTTATTCCTATGATATCTATGGTTTCCTGTATTAATATTTATAACAAATTCAGAATTTGATGTTTGATGTTCTATGCGGAATGTGATGCAGGCTCTGGACATGATACGAGGCAAAAACATTACTCTTCTAATGGATTCACATTTGGAAGGCAACTTCTCTAATGAAGAGGCTACAGTTGTTTTTAATCTTGCCTCACAATGCTTGCAATATGAGCCACGAGAGAGACCGAATGTGAAAGATCTAGTTACTACACTTGGTCAGCCTCGGAATAAAGACGATGTAAGTTCCAATTCCTCTTGTTCAGTTGGGGCAAGCTTTGCTCTTCATTCTTCTTTGTCTAGCCCACCGTTCATGTAACATTTCCTGCCCCTTTGCCATATGTTATTCCACTACTTTGTAATACCTTGCCTGGTTTGTTCAAACTTAATACCATCTCTGCATTTATGATACCGATTACGACCTTGTTCTCTATGTCCACTATGAAGTGGTGCAAGGCCAGGCAGTTAGGATTGGGAACAAGAGTTTCTTGTCTCACGGTGAATGAGAATTTTCTAATAATTTCGGGAACTGCCCATTTCATTTATCCAATTGAGCACTAACTAGCAGTCTGGAAGATGCAGTTTCTTTTCACCAGTCAATGTCATGCTCTAATTGGTTAGAATCTGATAGAGGATCATAGGAGACAGCCAGACAGGGTTCTGTGGCTTGGCCAAATTCCATTGTGATTTTAGTGAATTCTTGCTCATACTATTGATTCCTGATTCTGTGACTGCTCGTCGGGGGAAAGAAAGGACAAAAAGAAAATAGGTATTTGTATTCTGGAAATAAACCAGTTGGTGGTTTTAGGTTCCTTCGTATGTTATGATGGGATTGCCAAAGCCAGATGATGCACCTGCAACACCCCAGCAGCCACTCTCTCCAATGGGGGATGCTTGTTCTCGGATGGACCTTACAGCTATTCATGAAATATTGGTTGCGACACATTACAAGGACGATGAAGGCACAAATGAGGTAACCATTGAATTACGGTTGGAAATTTGAAACCTGTCCTTTTTGGCTGGAACTTAAATGTTCTATGTTGGTGCAGTTATCTTTCCAAGAGTGGACCCAGCAGATGAGAGACATACTGGATGCAAGAAAGCGTGGTGACCTGGCATTCCGTGATAAAGATTTTAAAACTGCCTTAGATTGCTATTCATTGGTAAGAGACTTATTCAACTCCCCTTTGAAAATTATTAATTTGAAAAAATTTAAAAAAAAAGGAAAGAAAGAAAAGGAAGGAAAGAAAGGCTGAAGAAGATCTTCACATATATAAAAATAAGACTGCTATAAATAATTGCTTAGTTATAAAGATATTTAATAGAAATTCTTTTATGCTTTTGAAGCTGAAGTGATGCTGATAAGCATTGAACTTCAAGCAGTACATATCTGTGTTCGCTCATTCAGTTGGACTAGTTCACTCTGCATCTGTGTGTTTTTATAACTAGTCATTGGCAACGTGTCTCACTCAAGACTCTCCATCGGTTTATCGATGGACTGTAGGGAAGGGGGGGGGGACTGTAGGGAGGAGGGGGGGCGTAAGCGACTTGATGTAAATACTAGAGGTTAACAGCGGGAGAAAAATTACTATCTTCGCAGCTCTCAAACCCATTCATTGAACCCGACACTTATTTTGCAGTTCATAGAAGTGGGTACCATGGTCTCCCCCACAGTGCATGCACGAAGATCTCTATGCCATCTGTTCATGGAGCAGCCTGATGCGGCTTTAGGAGATGCAATGCAAGCACAATGCGTATATCCAGACTGGCCCACAGCATTCTACTTGCAATCGGTTGCCTTATCAAAGCTTGGCATGCACCAGGATGCAGCTGACATGTTGAGTGAGGCTATACAACTAGAGGAGAAACGCCAAGGCAATGGAAAAGGAAGCTAAGGACCAGTTCTGTATAATACTTCATGAATTTTTGTTTCTTTTGGGTGCCTAACATCATTCTTCTTGTTTTTCTTAATGTAGGGTGTAAGTTGGCTGTGTAAAAATATGTTTTGCAACTTTGAAAGTTGTACCATATAGAGATGGGGGAGAGAGGAGCTGAGTGGAGTGTTTTCTTGGTCACTTACATTGATACCATTTTCCAGTGTAAAATTCATTTAAATGATATGTGCTATTTGTAAT